>JZKD02S1594803.1:508147-529468 GCA_000966675.3 Picea glauca | reverse complement strand
TAGTGAGGAGTTAACTTAAGGAATCAAGGCTAATGCGCCACTTTGGTGATGATACCAAGGCAAGGTCGAATTAGCATGGTGATGATCCCAATGCAACATCTAAACTCAACTCAACTAATCAAACTGAAGTGTGAACTGAAATAGAATATTCTCGAGGTGGAATATTCTCTCCTAAAATATAGGAGACCAGATAATGACTAATTATGACTAATAAACAAATAAAAACCTTAGGAAAAAGAAATCCTAGGTGTGTGTGAAGTAAATCCAACATCTAAAAGGCCATAGGCCAGATCTGACCTTGAAACTTATCTCAGGGGTTTGTGGTTGCCCGCTATATCATCATAGAGAGTTTCAGGAGATTCAGAGCCCTTATTCAGCTAGGCTAAATTATTGTCCATATTTAGGGTCTCAAGAGGGTCGTATCGGTTTAGGGTTTCTACAGTTTGAGGAGGAAGATTCAGTGTTTGTTGATCCATACTTCAAGAGGAGGATACTATTGTCTTGATCTATCATTTGGAGGAGATTAGCACCATTTGGGGGTCATCATCTTCAGGAGGGTCGAATCCTTGACCTACATTGTCTTCAGCAAGTCATACCAGCAGCTTGGGGGTTAGGCTTAAACCCTAGTTTTGCAGTTGAGATTTCATCTTCTATTGCAGTCTTTGGGAGGCTTGATTTGTATCTCTGGGAGCATTTTGTATGCAGCTCTATTATTGTCTTGAAGCCATATGAATCTATTCCATATCTTCTTCTCTATTTGGATTAGGTGTTTACTTTCTTATAAAGTTCAGATCTTGTTGTGGTTACTATCTTGTGTGTCGTTGATGATCTTCATATGATTGCAATAAGTCTTGTATAATATGTGGCTGAATAAATAAATAAACCCTAAGGATGAAATGTTCATGGCTAACCTGCATACACAATAATTAACAATCAAGTCAGTAGTTAGTTAGTGTTTCCAAGCAAAAAAATTTCTTGGGAACATTACAGTAGCCTGAGAATCCATTAGTGAATGAGTAAGCTTCATGTCCCCCCACATTCTCTAACACTTCATCCGTGAACAGTATAGGGAATGTGTCATGTAGGCATGCATCGTTCAACTTCCTCAAGTCAATGCATATCATAATTCCTCTTCCTTGTTTCTTGTCCTGTACTACCATCAGGCTTATCCATTCTGATTCTTTAACTAGTTTGATGATGCTGACTTCGAGCATCCAATCAATCTCATATTTAAATTTTTGTTTATATATGGGGTTCATTCTATAGGGTCATTGTCTTATAGGTCTCGCTTCAAGTCTGAGTGGTATCTTCATCTCTCCCAATTCTCCTGCTATACCCTTCATCTCTGTACATGTTGTGGGAAAAAGGTCGGTATATTCACGTAACAATTCTGTGATGCTTTCTATTGTTTGCTCATCCCAATAGTCTCCAATGTTGGCCATTTGGGGCTGCGTGGTTGTCTTGATATTAACTTTCTTTACCTTAATTGGTGCAACCATGACTTCCGATTCTATGGGTGGTCCTTCCACATCTCTTTCACCTTCTACTTCTTCGATTTGAATGTCGCGTGGGTCATCTTCATCTCGTTCTTTCTCCTATACATAATAACATGACAGTAGTTACTTGACTATCTGTTTATTCTATTGTTTCTCTTCTGTGATAAGTTATATTTTTAGTTCTTCAATGAATATTACTCCTTTGATTTGTTTGAGTGTTGCTTCTATGTTGGGTTTCTCATGCTCGAATGAGAAAATGAGTGTGAATTTTTGTTGCAACGTCCTCCAGGTTCTAATTCCTTTGCACAATTCCTGTTCTGTGTACCAGTTTATTGGTATGCCATCTAAAGTATGTATGAAGTAATGAGGTCATTCCTCTAGTGGTTTCATTTTCCACAACGTTTTTCACTTCGCCAAGTGTTTCATTGGTGCCTCTTGTCCTTGGTATTTATGTTGTTTGTTGTATTCCTGTTCTACGCCGAACCTTATGCGCAGTACTTGTTTACATTAATACCAGTCTATGATGGTCTCTTTATGCGCTCCCCACCATATTGCGGGTGTGGCCTTGAGTGCTAAGTCAAGTACTAACAGTCATTGTTTTTCTAATACTTCATCTTTGTATTGTGTCAAGAATGTTTCCAAATCATTTACTCCGTGGAAACTAGGTGGTTCTCTGATTTCTGTGCCTACCCATCTTGTTGCGCAGTCTATTCTTGCACATCTTCACGTAGATACTTTGTGTAGTCTTTGTTTCCAGGTTTCTAACCCGGTGTCTGAGTCTATTGTTCATGAAGTAATTCTCTGCCAACTGAGTACCCCATCTACAGTTGGGTTTACATAATCCTCATTGTGCACAGTTGTTCTGTACAACCAGCCAATTTCCTCTAAGTCCAAGCAAGTGGGTTCTACGAAGCTCTCCCCTTCCGATAGATCTAGTGGTGCTATGACCCTGTATTCTCTAGATTCAAATGTCATTTTCTTGGTTTTCAAATTGATTATAGTCTGGTTGTCAAATGCCCAATCCATACCAAGCAATGTTGGATAAGGTGTTGTGTCATCCACTATTTCAATGACTTCAAAGTCTTCTTTAGTGTGCACTCCATCGAGGTCTATTGTTACTCCTTTCAGTCTACATATTGGTAGGACTCTATGATGGTTTTCTAGTTTTAATTAGACATTTGAGTATCCTAGTGTTGGATCTCCCATGCATTGCCAAGTCTTCTTGGGTATCAGATTCACTTCATATCCTAGGTCTAGTATAATGTCTCCCATGTTGAAATCTCCAATGTTATCATTTCGTCTAAATTCCCTACTTTTTCTTCTTTTAGTGTGTAGGTGATTGACGGTTTTTGGTTCTAGCTTCTTTTTCGTCTTGCTGCTACATTTCTCTAGTATGTTTTGCAATATTTTCATAGATGAAGGATCACTTAATAATTTCACGCATGATTGCAAAAAGCCTTTTATTGTACTTACTTGTCCCTTGGGCTGCATTCCATTGGTATTATCCAATGATGGCGACATCTCATATTCTGGGGCTTCCTTGAATGGTTACACAATTGAAGTCGACGTTGTGTCCTCCTTCTAAAATTCTTGTTTAGCTTCCTTAAAAGTTTCCTTTTCTTTAGGTGCATCGAACTGCTTCCTTGGTTCGGTGTTCTTCTTTACCCATTGGTTTTGTGATGGTTCCTGTTGAACTGCATCATTTCCTATTTTCATTCCTCCACGAGTGACTATATTGATGTTTCATACATCATTCCTAGCTTCGGCTGAAATCCACTAGACATTTTGATTGTTCTGGTTCCTCTTTTCCTGAATCTTTACGAGTACAGTCGGACATTCCTTTGTATCGTGGTCCGATGCACGGAAATACATACAATTTTATGGTGGAAGTGGACATTCTCATGCGTAATGTCCTAGTTGCTGACAATTGTGACATGTGACAAACCCTCTACCACATCTAAAACCTCCTTTGGTTCGTCATCCTCCACGGTAACCTGCTCAGTCACCTCTCGACGCGTTATATTGTGGTTCCTGATTATACTGTGCGGTATTGTACTGGGGCTGTGTCGGGTTATACTGCGGCTGCATGTTATTGTATGGTTGTTATGCAGTGTTGTATGGAGCTAGGGTTGGATTGAAATATGGCGTTGCTTACCCAGTCATCATTTCGGCCTATACCCTATGTGCATCTGATGTTCTTTCCCGCATCATCTCCATAGTTCTGCAATATTTGTCATCATGGCCTACTGACTTACAAAAGGTGCAATATGAATTCTTCAGAATTGTCTGGTATTTCTGCCTCATTGTGCAGTGATAAGGGTCGTGGCCTAATTTCTTGCATATTTTGCACCATAACCCTCCCTATGGTAGAATATTTGGCATACATGTTTCCATATACTACTCTAATGTTGGGAATTCATTCTTGTGGTGTCCTTCCGTCCTGCATGCGGTGCACCAAACGACTTCTTGTTTGTCCTTATTCTTATTCTAGTTCAGCTAAAATGTTAGATTCTTCAAATACTCCTTCAATTCCTCAATAGAAGGGTCCATCTGCTAGTATTGATTCTTTTCCAGGTGTAAGGTTGCATGGAGAGCCTCTGCCTGCGTTTGAAATTTATTTTTTCGTAAGAGATATTTTAAGTGTGGGAGTAGTGAGTTGACGAACAAGTGTCGATGTTGCATCTCGGTCATAAGGTATTTTAGTTTTCCTTTTAGTATCTTGAACCTCTGATTGATCTCCCATACCGATTCTCCTAGTTTCTATCTTATTTCAATCATCTCGTTCATGTACTGATCCTCTGAGATTGGCTCCTAGAACTCATTAATCAGTAGCTTCTTAATCTATGCCAATGTCCTCGTCATCCCAGGGCCACTGTTTGTGTCTAGGCTCATGTACCGATCTAGTAGGTGGTCTCTAAGCATAATCGCTAGATGTGGGAGTTTGGTATCTTCATCAGTGATTTTTTTTGCCTCCCGGATCTTTGCACAAATGAACAAATGATTCTCTGAGTCTTATGTTGCTTCTCCTCGAAATTATGGTAATCTAATAGTGAGATCATGTCTTGCCATTCTGAATACTAAACTACTTCCTCCTCTGCGCATTGTAGATACTTGACTAGTGTTGCCTGAACTAGCTCCTCCAGTTGTTGCTCCTAGTGTAGATGTACTTATTGCTGTCGAAATTCCTCCGAACTTCAGTTTTCTAAACGATGGTGTTCTCTTTGGTGTAGTAGTCACACATGTTTTTTTGGGTTCCACATTAACATTAATATGGATAGGATGGTTTCCTTCCCCTCCTGTTCTTGGGCCTCTTGTCTTCCTCTGATATGTTGCATGTAGGATTTCCTCAATCCACTCCACAACCTAGAGATCCTCTACCTCTTCCTCATCCCTCGCCAATCCTTCCCTCGCGATTATGGATCTCTTTTTTGTATTCACCTTATATTGGTAGGGTACTCCGCTACGCATCATTCCTGATGACACCAAGATCCACTTGAGCTAGTCATCATCCATCATGATCGGGTCCAAGGGTTCCTCTTACTTCTTTCCTTTATTCTCACCTCCTTCCATTTATCCTCTCTCTGTCAGTGTTTCCCCCCCTTCCCCCATGTGTGCAGGGAAGTTTATCTATCTGATTCCATTGTCATTGCTCCTTTGTTATATAGCAATATCTTAATAGAAGCATACAAGGATTGAATATAACTTCCTCAAGTTCCACATAGAAATTCTTGCTCTGCTGTGATGTATGACTTCACTGTGTCAACTGTGAATTCGGTGATGAAGCCTACCACAATACTGTCAAGCCAAAAGTCTACTACGCAGGTGAATTTGTTGTTCACCTATTGTAACTGCTCAATCTGTACCTGGGTCCAATCTAGCTGTCAGATCTGGTTCATCGCATGGTTATCCTTCAACATTAGTATCCACTCCTGTAGTAGATGCGGGAAATCATAGAAAAATAGTTTGTGTAAATCAGTAAACACATATTTATCTAGATACTTGCGAGGTGTGAGTCTAGGGTTTCTATTATCTTTCTCAGAAAACTCTAGCTCTTTGGTTCTCAACAAACCTTCGATTTCTGATTTCATGGGGTTCCAAGGTCTCAACATTCCCTTCTAATGGATCATGGGTCTTCTTGTTCCGCTCATTCTTTTCTTGTGCAATATATCTTATCTACTCGGTCCTCTCTTATTCCTTCTATCCTTAACATGGAAACATAACCATTTGTTGGTTTTAGTGATTCCTTTCTAATTTATTGACCCAAGGTTCATATCTTTCGGGTTTCCAACAAATCCTCTAAAACTATCGACCCTCCTGGTAAACCATAAGGAAACATAGTACATAGAATGTACTGCACAGTCTCACCCGAGATAGATTTAAATGGGTGGTTGGAAGATTCAAGTGTCTACAGCCTAGGATTGAGTATGAGATAGGGGTTTGTTAACTAGAGCCATGTGCTATGAACTATGGATGTAATCTACCTATTCCTCATGGGTGCATGTTTCCATTTCATAGTTTAATTCTCAAACAACATAATCGCAATTCCTAACAATATATTAACTCATTTATTAAGAATACCAATCAACTGATGAAAGAAACAATGAGGTACATGCATTCATTACATTACACAAATATTATTGTGGTTCACCCCCTCCTGGGCTATGTCCAAAAATATTTGACTCTTGTCTCTTTTATTATGATAGTTCTGCATCTCCAGTGCCGCGCGCTTACACTTCCATCTGATGGGTAAGATATGTATGAGGCAAACTAGATCACACCAGGCTCTCCTCATCCTGCAATCTAATCCTCAAGTCTTCCTACTCTCCTTTGTTATAGATCAAAATTTTACAAACTTGGTCCATGACCATATTACATAATGCATCAACTCGTATCTAGCTACGATAGAGTATTGCAAAAACTAAACTAATACAAAAGTGAATCTCCCTTCTATGATACCTATGTATCTCTATTTATATATATCGAGCTCTTCATCCATTTACAATGTATTCCCAAAACCCTAACCCTACCGATGTTAGGTCTTCCTCCCATGTACGTGTGATGTTCTTCCTCCAACTGTTGTTTTCCTTGTGTACGCTTTCTTGCATGTGCATGTGATGTGTTACCTTCCAGTTGTTACTTCCATTTCTGCACATTTTATTTCCCACAATCATCCTTCTCTCTACTTTGGCCTACTGCCAACATGCGTTCTTTTTCAATTGATGGAATTGTATAGTTATGAGAAGAAATATGTAAGGATAGGGGATGAATGTATGCCATATGTTTTGTGTGAACAATTGTTCCACCTATATATTGATTCTCCTATGAAATAAAATCAGACTATTAAGTTGAGGATTGAATCAAATGCATGATTCTATCTTTTATGTTAAGTTCTTTCCATATTTTTTATTCTACTAACTAATGCATGCACAAGTAAGATAAGGCCTATGGCCAACAACCCTGTGAATTGGCATGAGTTTCCTATGTGTAGGGAGTGAATTGTAGATTTCAGGCCAGGCCTTTTTGGGCATGAATTGTAGAGGAATATGGTTTCCTGAGATCCTTATTTCATCATGGAATTCGATAATTGAAGGTCATGGAAGAACCCCAAGATCTAGATCATGTAGCAGGTTGTAGAGCCGACAGAAATAAGAAGATTCTTGTACAGGCTAAGGGTGAAAGCCAGATCTAGATGTATTGATGCATGACCATTGGTTTGAACCATGACAGAGTAACCTTAATATCCATAATTTTGGGAATCCAACATTTATAAAAGGGGGGACTTAATTAATACCATGGATCTCAGATATGGAACGTGAAGGTGGAACCTCAAATTCGGACAATGCACATCCAACGGTTTTATAAATGCAATTAATTGGAAAACTTGAATCCTGTATATGTATGGAACCTCACCAAAGGAAATCTGAGGCCGAAGTAGCGGATATCAAAAGTATCAAACATCCAAAAGTTTTATTAAGTGGGATTTCACCAAAGACTGGATCTGGATGTGAAATTTTGACGAAGGTCAAAATCCCATGGGTAGAACCCTTAATCCATGAATACATGTGTTAATTCTCATTAGTGTATAGGTGTCCTATCAGGTTATGTGTCACATCAATAAGGTATTATATTGGCAGAGCCATGATGGTAGGATGTGAGACAGATGCCAGATGGTGGAACCAGTAGAAGGAACCAAGACCATTCATAAATCCAAAATCAGGAAGTTCCTAAAACATGGATTATTGATAAGTCCAGATGCTATATGATGGAACCAAAATGGAGGAAACGTGACTAATATAGAGATCAAAAGAAATCCTCGAGTGAGACTTTACAAAAAATCCAGATCCAGATATGGAAACATGACACAGAGGAACCTTGAGGTTCGTGATGTCATGCTGACAAGAGTCCATGCGGGGATGACATGAAGCCCATGGATAAGGTTACATGGTGAAGTTGATGTGGTAGTTCCACATGTTGGGAAAAGGGTGGAATCTTTAAATCAATAGTTAGACAATTATGTATATAATCAAATAGGGAATAAAATTTTGAATAAAAAAGGTGGTGTCTAAAGGCACCATTACAACACTTGTATCAGAACATCATAGTGCACACTGGATATTTATATCCCCATATGATATCAATGCAATCGATTTATCACCATGATGATAATGACCCAAGGGGTCTACTATTTATAACCTCAATATATAACCAACCTCCATAAAATCGGGAATATCTTATCCACATGTAACCATCGGTTGTAAGAGTTGAATCCATCAAATCTATGTTGTCAATTCAACTTGAAAAGGATGCTCGACTCGACTGACTATGTGCCCAACTCATAGTTGATTGTTGGGTTGGTTAATCCACCACCCAACTATATTCGACAATTGTTCTATTGTCTGACCGAAAGGCATGTCAACTACCTGATAAACTAGTGTAGAGATATGGTCGATCACTCGATCAACTGTATCTATATGTAGGTCTACCTCTCGACTGAATGAATATAAAATATCTGTGATGAACCATCAATTCTTGATGTTCTAACACACCCCCATCAACACACATTTTTGGAGATTTAGGAGCTGAAATTATGTCATCATGACACCCCCCCATAATTGCATCTTCTTGAAGCCCAAGCATCATATATAGATTGATAAATATAGGTTCAACTAAAGGTTTGGTGAATATATCAACAACCCAATCATTTTTTCTACAATATTCAAGAGAGACAACGTTCTCATGAACCAACTGCCTCAAATACTGAACATGGAGATCAACATGATTCATATTATTATGGGAAATGGGATTTTCAACAACCTATATGGCACTTTGATTATCACAGTATATTGTAGTTGAAGTCTGAATAGGAAGGCCAATTTCTTCCAAACATTGGTGAATCCATACTGCTTCGGTACTTTCTTGAATGATGCCACGATATTTTGTTTCTACAGTCGATAAAGATACCATCTTTTGTTTCTTTCATGACCATACCAATAGTCTAGTGCTAAAGAGAAACAGATAGAAAAAAGTGGACTTTTGATCATCACTGTCATCAGCCTACTCGGATTTAATGAATCCAACCAACTAATATGAACTTCAACAATACTTGATACCAAAATGAGTGGTACCCTTGAGATAGCGGGCAATTCATTTGATTGTTTTCGAGTGGATTTCTTTAGGGTTCTATTGAGGAAAAGATATGAATTGATCTTACTCCAGCATTTTTAGATTCTTCTTGGCTAAAGAAAAATAGGCAGGAATGTCACCCTACGTTTATAGCCAAAAAAATAACAACCTAACTCACAAGTATTCATTATGAGTGCTTAGGCTAGTCTTTTTAAATAGCTTGCTGGAAATTTACTTTTTATTTAATTTTCTGAACATATCAGTTGCTGAAATAAATGTAAAGGCAGAATTAAATTCACCAAGATGATAATCAAGACGGATGAGACATAAAGAAATCCTTTATTTCATTCAAATTTACCAAAGAGTCATTTGCTTTACAAAATCTCATGCAAAAATTTTGGACCAAAGTCAAACTTAGACATCCTCGATGGAACATACAAAAGGACCTCTGATAGAAAACCAAAATTGAACTCTAAAAGTTGGATCATCTTGCCACAGATTGCTTCCCACTTGACTCTGCATAATAGCCTTTGTCATTCATGAAAACTAATTCATAAACAGACAAGTCTATATAGACTATCAAAGATAGATCAACACCTCTGAAAAACAAGTGTCTGAATGATGTGATTTAGCCCTAAATATTGTTGTCTACAATAATACCCTCCTATCATAAAATAGAATTAGGCTTGTGATGAATAAATGAATGAATGAAAGTTGAACTATCTCAACATAAACTTAAAGAGAAAACCTTAGTATGCTTTTGGTTCTATCCTCCTCTTGTTCCTCCCTTTCCTTTTGCTTTTAAACAATTAAGAATTGGTTGAAGCAGTTGAACCACCTTATTATTTAATTTAATTAAAAGTCTCAACCAAATTTAGTTAGGGGGAAAAGTAATAATCATAATAAAGGTGATAAATAAATAATAACTAGTAGGTGGGACCCCGTGTGACTCCCCTTAGCTCATAACAATTATAACAATCAAAAAATAACTATTAGTCAAGTAAAACACACCTCCTTGTGTCTCCCATCCACATATCCCATTTGACAATTTAGTTCATGACATTTGAAATTATTTCAAAAAATATTACTCATGTAACCAAAAATAAAACATGTTGTCCAAAGTCTCCTAAAGTTAACTGTCATCAACAATAGATAAAAATAAAAACTCAAAAGCCATATTTCCCACTCTGTGATGCAATGTTTCCATGATTGTTTCTATCAGCCTTTGATTTTCCTGAATTTTCCTTCGGATGAGATGATCCTCTAGGCCTAATCTCATTGATCATGTGGGAACAATCATCCCTCAAATGCATCTGGGAAGACACCGATTTGTCAGAGCCATTGGAGGGTGAGGAAGGGGAAATAGTGGCTTTTCCTTTGTCAAGGGCATGGTGTGCCTCAGTTTTCAATCTCTTTCTAGAATGGGAGGATTGCACTGGTGAGTGGGGAGCAGCTTGGGCAATCTAGTTATTAAGTGGAGGAGAAGGCAAGGACAAGTTGGGCCAGCCACGATGTTGGGAGACTGTCGGGTGGACAATCTCTTTCCATCCATCATTTATAGGAACCTTGGGTTGCAATGAGACGTGAGGGGGCACAAGGATACCAGGAGCTTGCAAAACTTGGAAAGGAGGCCTTTCAAGGATAGTTTGGACTACTCCCTGCCCAATCAAATTGAAAAAATTGGCCTTAAACAATTGGCCAAGCTCTTGTGAATCAACATCAAAATGTATGGAGAACCTAGGCCTTCTTGGGCCTATGTTCATCGGCCATGAAAACCTTGACTGGAAAAACTCATTCCTGCATGCATGCTTGATTATCAAATAGTCTTTTAAATAACCATACATGACAACTCTTAAAAATATGAAATAGATTTGGCTCAAAAATGTATCAGACTCATGCAATCCAATCCATACAAATTGTTTTACTGTTTATCAATGAGCAGGGGGTGAAAAAAGGGTTCTAGGATATGTGAGGGGTTTGTATTGAGCCAAACATGATATAATGAGGGGGAAAAGAACATGGTTATTGCTCAATGAAAACAAAAATTAACTATAAATCAAACCAATAAAACATCATTGTAATCCAAACAAGACATTGCCACTTTCAACTTCTTTGACACCGAAATTCTCTTGATTGTAATCAATCTTAGAATAGGGAGTCAAAAATGGATATGGGAAGGTGACGGGATTTGTAATTAGCGGAAAATGAAATAATGGAAGGGAAAAAGAGTGATTATTGTTCATAAAATTAATTAAGTGATCCATAAAACATTCTGTGAAAGAATATGCAATCACCAACGATCATTGTGACCAAATAACAATTACTATGTATTTAACTAGTTCACTGTTCATAATCAAATTTCCAACAAAGTGCCATCACATGACAGTATGCCTTGCACACAATCTGTAAAGGATTTTTGTTCCTTACTTTGCATATTATAACAATTCTCAAATAGTAACCATTTCCACTATGTTAACCATCAGAATCAACCATTGCCCACACATTACTTCAATCCACAAAGACAATCAAAAGTCATGTTTCCAAAATTAACAATGAAGTCACACTATCACTGCAATCAGGCTTGTCATTTAGAATGAAATGAGATTCATTAAACATATATAGGGGCTATAAACCCAATAATACATATTAAATTGCAAAACCTGAATTGACATTTAAACAGACAGACAACAACCACAAATCCCACACAATCTATGCACAAAATAATTCAATCATGCAAGTGTAATAAGGTCATTGTACAAGCCCAATTCGATGTGACTCTAAAAAGTTGGGCCATCCATCCAACACGATGAGGTATCAACAACATGCCTATCTTCATAAAACAAATAATCGGATTGCCACAAAATCGTGCTTAAAACTCTGCGACTATTTCTTAGTGTGGAACGCAAAATCATCAATATCATGCACAATGGGCAGCCACACAAAACACCATGATGCAACATTTCCATTCTACAATTTCAAGCACATAGTCATAGTTATTGACTCAACCTCTCGTGTCGAGCTATCAATCTAATACAATAATGTTTCAAAATAACCAAACTACAATGAACCATGTTGTGTAAAACAAATCGGGTTCATCCAATCGAATAATCATAATGCACACAGTGGATGAAATTTCTATAGTCATCCTGATTGCAATAACCATTTGAACCCAAAATAACTCATAGTTACAATGACCAAATATTCATGGTGTATAAGCACCACACACATAATTGCAGTACGCGCGATCATCATTTAGAAATTGCAACCAATGCCAAGTTAAACATCCAAATAATCTTAGTGCAAAAGGACAATGACTGTGTATCAACCAACCAATTCACCACTGTCGTAAAAATCAATCAACCTAACAAGCTGTGGAAACCACACATATGTAGGCATCAACTCGAATTGGGGTTGTGACCCTCTCAATTAAATAATACTAAGTTATTAAACATAAGGAGAGAGACTATGTATTTTGAATTGTGCAATTAACAATGCAAGGTTTACCATTGTTATAACAGAGGCAATGACTAGATCCCAAACCAACACAATTGTCACATGACCAACTGGGCGAGCCTGTACTCAAATTAGTCGACAATATACAACCATCCAATAATAACCAAGTAGTAAACCCGACAGACCAAGCCAGTTTTCTCTATCAACCTTCAGACTGGAGGACTAAGGGTTTGTTCTGTAGCCAACACAGGGAGAACATATCCAACTCCCTGTAATGGTGAAACCAATGAAAGCCAACAATGAATACACAGAGATAACCACGACTCATTCATGGACAAGTAAAAAATCCCATGACAGGGGGCTATAAGACAGGAGTGAGACTCCAACTCGGCCAGTAATGATACTTAACACACGCAGGGTATAACCCTTGTGGTTATCCAGTTAAAAAAACACCACCCTGAAGTGAAGACACAGCTGATAAATTAACACAATAACCCATTGTGTGGCCATTTAGCAATGGAAACAAACAAATTCTTAAGTGAATAAACCCAGCGATGCAGAGTGTCTCCAAACATTAAACCCATAAAAGCCAAAGACTGGACACAGTGATGTGAACTCGTGAGGACATCCAGTCAACCAAAACCAACAAAAACCCTCCAAATAAACCAACAAAGATCATAGAGAGCCCCTATGGCTGCTAACACCCAAGATGTCCCAATACACTGTAACTTCAGATATTTATCATAGAGAAAGCCACCAACAATTCATTCCAAAAACACAATTTTACATAGTTGAAGTACTTAAGTAAAACACAACCCATACACTCAAGCCAATATCAATTTCATAAACAGAGCAGACTCAAGGATGGCCAAAAAAATGCATACATGTGATCGAAGCACCTTAAAACGCGAGATGGTCGAATGGTTCCTATCTTCTAGGAAATCAGAGCATAACCCCAACAACAAGAATGAAAAATAGCCCGATTAGGGTGGCGGCCAACGAATGCGTAAAGGTGACATGAAATAAATGCACGTTGTCTCCATTCATAGTCTATTTAATTCTTAGTACATGCCAACAAGCCTTTCATTTACACCATTAATCACATGATGTATCGAAACCATCACCCATCAATCACGTGACCATATCATACTCTTAACTTATGCCACAAAAGAATTCAACCACGTTCCATACAACAAATTGCATAAGCATTAGAAACTTTCACTTTGTCAACTACGCCACCCACATCTTATCCTACTATATGCATAGTAACCATATAACTCAATAAAATTGCATAACCATTTCCTTGCTAGCTAGTATTTAACCATAATCATTTAAAACTTCCATGCATCTAGTATAGTATATAGGATAGTTTAAATTCTTTCCTTTGCATTTGTCGCATTGTTTCTTATTTATTTCCAATTGCTTGTATGTGTCATTGTTTTTTCCAACTTCCTTTCATGTATTATTACTAACATGTATGTTGTGTAGGTGTCTGAAGAACATATAGCAATGGTAAAAATTAATAGCATAGGTCGTAGTAACATCAGAACCAATACTTCATAAGTCCAATCCATAGCTAATAAAAACAAGATTCTCATCAACCATGTAAGAAGTGTCGAACATGAGAACAAAAATCAAATAAGGACCAAACCTGATCTCCAAGCTACAAGGGGGTCCCACCTACTAGTATTATTTAGATTTTATAAAAATAGGCTTTAGAAATACGTTGCGGGAAAAACTTCATTAACAATTTCAATCATCAACAAACTGGCGACTCCACAGGGAAATTTGTTTTGAACAGATTTAGAACTCAGAACTCATGGTTTCGTGGATCAAAAACAACATGTCAAGAAGATAAGAGAAGGAAGATTATGCAACAAGGAGAGGTGAGCATATTTAATGGAGAGATGACCGGGAATTTGGGGATAATTGATGAAAATTGTTAAGTATGAGGGGTTTCTACCACTGTATTCATAATCATTCGACCAGAATCTACTCTCAACTTTAAGGAGAAAATTTTTAGACTTTCTCTTAAAATCTCAATGGATGGAGAAATGGCAAGAAGAAGCGGGAGATAACCAATTCTTTACGAGACAACAATGGAAATATATAACAATTTCAAGGGTCCTTCAGAGGAGATATCATAATAGTTGTGTAAGCTTGATTTATATTGACTAACAATGCTTCGTAGGAGTGTTACTGTGGCAGAATTGATCCAACATATTATTTGACCCAGTTAACTAAAATATGATGAAGACAAAATCATAACAGAAGTAACAATGCAGAAATTAAAACAACAGTAAAAAAGGACAAAAATGAAGAAGACAACAATTTTTTTTTTAACTCAGAAGGTAGAAATCAAAGTATTGTAAATCATAGAAAATAAGCACAAAAATTGAAAGTAGATCTAGGCTACAAGTATACAGAAAATCCAATCAACATTAGAACTTTTCATGGTGGACCCTCGCAATACTTCAAGCGAGGAATGTTAGTGCTATAGGAAAAAAATTGCTTCTGTAAATCCCTTAAAATGTATGAGTTAGTGTCCAAGACATAAGTGATTTGGAAAGGACCCAACACTTGAAACTCTGATGTAATTATCAGCCCATTGACGCACATGATTAAATCATCAAGATAAGCATGGAGACTAACCAATTCATCGAAAGTTATGTGTATATAACTTTTAAAGGAGGTACTTGCATTAACTAAGCCAGAAGGCAGGAATTTGTAAGAAATAGTATCACAATTAGTAATAAAAGTGGTTTTGTGAACATTTGCCCCTTCTACCTTGATTTTATTGTAACCCAGAATTTTTCCAAGTAAGGGCTTCAAATGTAACTCTACAACCTACTGCATAATCATTCTTGTAAGGAGGGGGGGAGAAGGATTTCTCATAATATCCCGACTGAAGGTGCAAAGATGAATGCAGGTTCTAGTATGATCTGTGGTCTTTGAAGCAGGTACCCAATTTGGAACCCGTTCGGGTTGGGCATAAAAAATAATCATAGACCTTAAGAAATTTCTTGACTCCCTTTGAAAGGGTGCTTCCAGTGTAGAGTTAACAAGTTCTTGTTTTTTCCTAGCTAGTTCCATAGTATGTTAAGCAAGACCAAGATCAAAATCACAAATATCCTCATAATACCAAGCAAAAACCTTTCGAGATTCACCAAGTAACCTGGTGGACCCCATCTCTTCTTTATTAGAACAATAGACATTTATTTTAACATTCGTTTAAGGTTCAGGTGTCCTAATGTTTAGGGGGATGGTTTCAACCAACTTCCTTCATAAATCCTCTTCTTTTTGTTCCTCTTTACTGCCTACAACACTCAATGAAAATGAACTCTCAAGAGGAGTCAATCCCTCAGGAATATTATGATTTTCTATGGATATAATCTTCTCGGGCTTAGGAGGTTCATCTTGAATGACAACAAAAATGCTCTCATCGCTAGGGAGGGCCTTCCAAGATCCTACATTTTCAGGAATACATGGACGATATAGAGATTGAAAAGCGCAATCAGGCCTATGAGACAAAAGTTGTTGATTAGGAGAGGCCACAAAGACAACTAACCGATCAACCATTGAATTCAACTCCCTCTTAACATGAGTGATGTTGAAAGATAGAATGTTCGAGATAAGTGCCCAAACAACTTGGGTATATCATTCCATCAGATTTTTTCTAGGAGAGCATATCTTATGTATCAGGTTCACACCAAGCTTAGAATATCCGAAAACTGAAAGGTGACCACAACCAAGATTAAGGGCGTTCTCAAATAATAAATATTTGAAATCAACGACATTGTTTGTACAATTAAACTCTAACCTGTAAGACAGATTATGAATTTTTCCTGCAAGGGAAACCAAGATAATGTCGGCCCCATTACCTTGATTAGAGAGTGAGCCATCAAAGTGCATATGCCACATATCATAATCTAAATCGGTTCTTTCCAAAGGAATATTATCCTTTTTAGCAAATATGGAATACACCCCTAGGTCCTCTTCGATATAGTTTACGCTAAATTGTGGAACACTCTCTATGTAGGGTGAAATTATTCCCTCTCTAAGGACTATAAAGTTATTACCATTCTGAGGAATGGATAAATGTGTCCTGTCGAGTGAGAGGTATCCACCTGTTAAGGCTTGCCAATCCCTTCCCAAGATAATTGAGTAATTTCTTACATGCATATAAATTACCTAAATGTTGAGGGTTGTTCTTATCTCAGGATGAGTGCATAAAAACAAGGTCACATCCGTAATATCACCTATGGTTGTTTGTTGTAGAGTATTATAGGAGATCAAGCTTCTGGCATTTTCATTTGTAAAAGACAATCCTAACTCTTCCATAATAATCTTAGACATCACACTGGGGCCCGAACCACCATCAATGAGGCAACAATGGGCAATCTTATCCATAATATTTACAGAAATATAATGGGGATTTTTTACAATGTATCTAAAGTTATGTACACCTACTTTATTTACAGAAGAATCCTCTTCGTTTACCTCTTCAAAAATATTGGCTACAATGGAAGCTTTCCCTTCCATGAATTGTTTCATATGCATCTATTGTTAGGGATGACAACCATGTCTAGGAGGGTTGCATATTCTTTTAATTTGGCTAATTGATTCAAGATATTTTATTGTAATAGGGGAGAGGGGGAGTGATTATTTGACTCTCAGGGACCTTAGGAACCTGGAGTGCAACAACGGTTGAGAATGATCTCGGGCTAGGAGAACTACAGGGAGGATCAAATTTTCCCTTAGGAGTATAGGCCTTGTTCCTAGTGTTGATGGTCATGGCATCCTTTGGCTCTGCAAAATATAGGACAATGATAGTAGCTTCTGGTCTTTTACCAAAGATCTTATCTCTGACACTCTTCTTTAACTCACATGTGATTTCTACATGGTGTTCCTCGCAAAAGTTACACCAACTCCGAGGCATGATAGCTTTAGGATGAAAATTGTTTTCAAATGGATTTATAAAGGGGGGTGTAGAAGAGGATGAAGCTCCAAGGGTGAGAGGGGAGTTAGCACCCTTCTGCTCAAATGATATCATACGATTGTTCATATCTTGTACTAGTTGTAAGAGAGAGGACATGTCTGTCTGTCTAACTGATTCTCCTTGGGGAAGACCGGTTCTTTCAATATGTTATTCATACTCTGAGAAAGCATGCAAAGCGTAATCGATATTATAAATGGCTTTTTCCTCAAGCCTATAATGGCAGGGAGAAGGAAATGCATTGTAATAATGCATGAAAGCAGCTTGGTTCTGAGGGAGGATAAGTTCGAGGATTTGGTTGTATAACTTGGTGAAACGTAAGTTGAAAGACTTGATGGTCTCACCATCCTTATAGGTGACATTATTGTATTCCCTTAACTTCTCTATAGGGATTTTGGATTTCCCATAAGTGGATCAGAACCAATAGATTAAATCCTCCCAAGTAGACGAAAATATTAAGAGGAAGGTAAAAGAAGTCGGGTGCGACCTTTCCTTCCAATTAATTGATGAATAGGCGCATGCAAGTATCATTGTTGTTGGCCCCTATATTATGAAAAGCATTGGAAAATGCCACCAGGTGTTCGTTTGTACTGATAGTGTTATTTCCTAAAAACTTAGGCAAGTTCTCTTTAAACTTTGTAAGTGGACGAGTAGAAGGTGCTAGGTTAAGAGGAGAGGACACATGCCATGGTGTGGTTGTGGCGTCTTCTTCGAATTTAAAAATACCATACTTTTTAATGAATTTGGTGGGGTTTGTAGTGGATTGAACAAGGATATGGTGGATATATAAGATAACAATCACTGAAGATGATGAATATTGAGAATATGGAGCACTTCCAGTGCCACCAGAGCCACCACTAGATGGAATCTTGTGGATGATAGATGAGGGAAAGAAATACGAGTTGGATGAATCAGATAAAGTTCTCCTTAGAGAAATTTTTTGGGTAGATAAAACAACGTTCCTTCTTCCTATTTCAGCAATAGGATTGATTTTAGGTGACATGCCTCTTCTTATTCTAGAAGCACGGGAGTCTAAGGACATGAAAGAAAGGCCAAAAATGAAGAAACAAAAAGGTTACTGCTGATTTCTAGGTTGTCTATGTCTAGCTTCCAATCGTTCTTGATCACTAATATCTCATTAAATTGTTGCCCAAGAATGGTTAAGTTCAACATGGGTATTGGCAGTGTCTAGAATGGTATTAAACAAATTCAAAGCAATGCTAGTCTAGTCTTGAAGACCAAGCTCAATATTGGGCTGCCTTGCAGCAGGAATAGTCATTAAGAAAACAAAACAGTCAAAGAATCAATATCATAAAAAAGATGTATCGATGAAAATCGAGTATAAAATTTTGCCAGAGAAATATCGAAGATCTCCCTAGTATGGTCGCCAAATAGATGTTTAGTAAAATATATGAAATGATCTTACTCAAGAATTTTCAGATTCTTCTTGAATAGGCAAGAATGTCACCCTAGGTTTATAGCCAACAAAAATAACATCCTAACTCACAAGTATTAATTACGAGTGGTTAGGCTAGTCTTTTTTCAATAAATAGCTTGCTGGAAATTTACTTTTTATTTAATTTTCTGAACATATTAGTTGCTGAAATAAATGTAATGGTAGAAGTAAAGTCACCAAGATGATAATCAAGACAGATCAGACATAAATAAATCCTTTATTTCATTCAAATTCACCAAAGAGTCATTTTCTTTACAAAATCTCATGAAGAAATTTTGGACCAAAGTCAAACTGAGACATCCTTGATGGAACATACAAAAGGACCTCTAACAGAAAACCAAAACTAAAATCTAAAAGTTGGATCATCTTGCCACAGATTATTGCCCACTCGACTCTGCACAGTAGCCTTTGTCAATCATGAAAACTGATTCATAAACAAACAAGTCTACACAGACTATCAAAGATAGATCAACACCTCTGAAAAACAAGTGTCTGAATGATGCGATTCAACCCTGAATATTGTTGTCTACAATATGACCCTTCTATCATAAAAGAGAATTAGGCTTGTGATGAATAAATGAATGAATGAAAACTGAACTATCTCAACATAAACTCAAAGAGAAAACCTTAGTATGCTTTGGCTTCTATCCTCCTCTTGTTCCTCCCTTTCCTTTTTGCTTTTAAACAATTCAGAATTGGTTGAAGTAGTTGAACCAACTTATTAGTTAAGTTAATTAAAAGACTCAACCAACTTTAATTAGGGGGAAAAGTAATAATCATAATAAAGGTCATAAATAAATAATAACTAGTAGGTGGGACCCCTTGTGACTCCCCTTATCTCATAACAATTATAACAATCATAACATAACTATTAGTCAAATAAAACACACCTCCTTGTGTCTCCCATGCACATATCCCATTTGACAATTTAGCTTATGACATTTGAAATTAGTTCAAAAAATATTACTCATGTAACCAAAAATAAAACATGTTGTCCAAAGTCTCCTAAAGTCAATTGTCATCAACAATAGATAAATATAAAAACTCAAAATCCATATTTCCCACTCTGTGATGAAATCTTTCCCCGATTGTTGTTGTCACCCTTTGATTTTCCTAAACTTTCCTTTGGTTGTGCTGAGCCTCTAGGCCTAATTTTGTTGATCACGTGGGAAAAATTGTTCCTCAAATGCATGGTGTGCCTCAATTTTAAATCTCTTTATAGCATGGGAGGATTGCACTGGTGAGTGGGGAGCGGCTTGGAAAATATGGTTATTAAGTGGAGGAGCAAGCAAGGAAAAGTTGGGCCAGCCAGAATGTTGGGATACTGTCAGGTGGAAAATCTCTTGCCATCCATAATTTCCAGGAACCTTAGGTTGCAATGAGACGTGAGGGGGAACAGGGATACCAGGGGCTTGTAGAACTTGCAAAGGAGGCCTTTCAGGCCTAGGTTGGACTACTCCCTACCCAATCCAATTGAAAACTTCAACCTGAAACAATTGGCCAAGCTCTTGTGAATCAACATCAAAATGTATGGAGAACCTAGGCCTTCTTGGGCCTCTGTTCCAATTACCTCTACCTTTGTTTCCTCAACCATGGCTACCTCGACTGAAAAAAATCATTCCTGCATGCATGCTTGATTAGAAAACAGTCTTTTAAATAACCATACATGACAACTCTTAAAAATATGAAATAGATTTGGCTCAACAATGTATCAGACTCATGCAATGCAATGAAATAGACTTGGAAGGTGATGGGATTTGTAATAAGAGGAAAATGAAATAATGGAAGGGAAAACGAGTGATTATTTTTCATAAAATTAATTAAGTGATCCATAAAACATTATGTGAAAGGCGATGCACTAACCAACGATCATTGTGACCAAATAACAATTACTGTGTATTTAACTAGTTCATTGTTCATAATCAAATGTCCAACATAGTGCCATCACAAGACAATATGCATTCCACACAATCTGTAAAGGAGTTATGTTCCTTACTTTTCATCTTATAACAATTCTCAAATAGTAACCATTTCCACACTGTTAACCATCAGAATGAACCACTGCCGACACATTACTTCAATCAACAAATACACTCAAAATTCATGTTTCCAAAATTAATAATGAAGTCACACTATCATTGCAATCAGGCCTATCAATTAGAATGCAATGATATCCACTAAACATATTGTTAAGCCCTAATATTGGCTCATTACCCCTTAATTGGGGCATATTAGATTAGTAATGCTATTTTATTTATGTCAGCTTTAGGCCATTAGTTGTAATTTAGATTAGTAAT
>JZKD02S1594803.1:441259-458010 GCA_000966675.3 Picea glauca | reverse complement strand
AAAACCTAAGTTTTGCAGCTATAAAAACTCAAAAATGAATTGAGGAAACTACCAATAGCCATGCTATCCACCACAAAACTTGACCAAAAGGACGGTTTCATTTTGGGAGCTAACAGAATCCATCAACAAGGATCAACATTTCAACCTCGTTTATTCTTAGTCGGGTTACTTATACACAATATTACCTAATGCACCCAGACCCGTACCATTTAGCCAGGACAAACCTAGAATGTCTCATGTTGTAGATGGGTCGACTGGTACCACAACACACCAAAACCTATACAACCAACCACCACCCATGTATGGTGCACCTCAATATCCGCAACCATATGGAGGGCCATATTACTACCCTCCTCCCCCTTACCAACAACCATATCCTATTACCCCCCTCCACCCATGAGTGGACCCTCGTCGACACCCATGATGTGCTCGACCTCTCAACCAAGTTTCAGTTCACCTTCTACCTCAGCATATAACCTAGGAAGTACTAAAAGAAGTTCACCTTCCTATTCACCCTATGGATCGTTGCCAAAAGAAAATTTGTATTTCCCATTTCCTGGTCCTCGACAGTTGGTTGCTCCTCCACATGGACGACCACATGTTGACGTTAACTTTGTTCATCCCTCTCCCATTCAATAGCTTCATACTTTTGAACAGTTGAATAAGGAAAATATATCCCATCAGTTGAATAATGCCAAGAATCAGGGTAACCAGAATCAGGGCAACCAGAATCAAGGTAATCAGAACCCCCAAGGGGACAATAGCAAAAAACACCAAGGGAGGAACAACAACAAGAACCTCCAGACGAAATTCCCTTGTTCTCTTTGCAGTGAGCATGGACATTATACTCACCATTTCCCCCAAATTCCTGACTTTAAATGGATTAAAGAATCCATGAACACACCACATCCTCCAATGTCGTCTTCCCTCAGCAGGCCCCACAATAGTATTTGCAACAACCACCCCCAGTCATGTTGCAAAAACCTATTCCACACTAAGGTGTGATGAATACACAACATGAGGTACATCCTGCCCCACCACAGATAGGACAATTTCAAAACCCAAGTCCCATCCACCCTGGTAATCTGGTGGATCACAATATCCTCCTCACTAGCGAAGAAAAAATTATTTTGCAAACACGCGGTCGTTAATACAACGTACCCCCTGAATCTACTCCAACCACCTCGAAAGAAGCTCTAGAAACATATGAACAACCCTTGATGATTCCACACCCTAATAATGAGCCTACCATTTGTATCCCTTGCATTCCATTATGACGTAATGTCAATAACCCTCGAGCTAGCGCCTCACACAATTATAGTTTGGTCGATGACTTGGTGCAGTCTCCTGCATCCATGTTTGTATTGGAGGTCCTCCAAACCTATCCAGCTCAACGCAAATCCTTACTTTCCACCTTGGGGGAGGTAAACCCAGTTGATACTAGACTCATCACATTTGATATAGATAGAAGAGAACCTTGTCTCCCTGCTCTTGTAGATTTCGAGATACTAGTAAACATTCAGAACATCACGGTTCGTCGGTGTATCATTGATGAAGGTGAATCCAATGCATCATGTCCAAAACTATATGGCAGAAACTTGGATCCCCTGAGATAATACCATCTACCATTACTTTGATATCCTATGATGGTCGACCATCCTCACCTGAAGGGATCTTTCAAAATGTCCCCGTGGAACTCGGGGAAAAAACCATCCTCATCAACATTGAGGTTATCGACTCCCTACTTGATTGCAATATCTTGTTTGGACCTAGCTACATGTACACTATGAATTTCATGGCCTCTTCTGTGTTTCGAACGATGATATTCCCCCACAATGGGAAAATTGTCACGATCGACCAAATTACACATTATGAGCCTAACCACTCCTCCAACATCGATAAAATCTTACCTCTTGTCCGCACCAGCTCAGATGCATATTCACTCTTTGATATGGGTCTTGACATTTTCAAGGACCCATCCTTGTTGGGGGCATACCATGGAGCACCACCACTCATACACCCTTCAGCACAAGTGTGTGTCGTATATTCTAATGGAACTGACACCAGATATACCATTCCTCTCATTGATGCCTCTCCACACTTCAACTTCCCACCAATTGAAAAAATATTTCCTGAGGGAAAATCCCAGTTTTGGAGACAATTCCCCAAGCCATTACTCAAATTCCTTTCTTGTACCCCCCACTGGGCATACAATAATTTTAGGTAGCCACAATTCTTACCCTTCCTAACATGGTGCTCTCCATCCATGTATGGTATCTACACCCACCCGCGATGGTTCCTCAACCATCTCTCCCTCCTTAGTAAGAGGGAATAATGATGCAGATTCCAGTACTAGCTCCGGCCACACCACCCTCACCCCCAATTTAAAAAACCACTACCATAGTTGGGGGTAGACGAAAGAAGAAATATCCCACCACTCCACTCCCTTCCCAAGTTCAACCTCCTTGCGCACTCTATGAAAGAGAGGGACACCCCACTAATAGATGCCCCTCTCTTCTTGAGTTACGCAATCTGATCCAACTCCCTTGAGCAACCACATTGCTCACCACTTCTCCAAGCATGTCTAGTACTATGAAAACATCCTCCATGGTAGGCAATAAAGGACTGCGAACCAAATTCACTTGTGACATTTGTTCAAAATATGGCCACTACACTCATCATTTCCTCGCTCTACCCCAATTTTGTCAAACACTAACATTGGTATGCCAAACCTTTCAGCACAAACCCCCCCACCACCAATTTCATGTACCCACATCACTGACATTCATTATGTTTCTACCTCAGTTCCTAAAAAGATGAGATTCCCTTCCACTCTTTGTGACTCACCTACTCATTTCACATACTAGTGTGCTTTGATTGTGGCATACCGAGGTCATCATTCAAACCCTATTCGACCACATTCAACCACCTCACCAAGGGTCCTTTCCTCTCTAGATACTGTCAAAATCACCTCCCCTACACCTAAGTCACTTCCCACCCCTCCATGGTTCATAGGTATACTATCCAAGGACATTCCACCAAATCCTCCCAATTCTCTGGTTCATTTCCCACAGGACATTTTGCCCCTTACCACAGTATATCCCCCATAATGTCTATACATTTGGTTTATGTCAAGCGATCCATCGCAACATAATTTCAAAATCCCCTCTACATCCTCACCACTTGAGGACAACCACATTGTGTCAGTTACCCATGTCACCTCCACGGATCCCTTGTATTCTCACATTTTTCACTGCAACAAAGATATCCTGGAGGAACTCACTACCCCCGATTTCTCATGGAATGCGCTCCATCACCGAGCAATTTTTATCTCACAGGAATCCTCTGACCCTCCTAGTCAATCCTCCATATGCACAATAGAAACCAAGGATTTTATTCCGTCAGGGCATATAGACTGGTTCAACAACCCTATCCCTGCCCCAGATGCTTTTGAGGAAGGAAACATGGCCAATATCTCCCCGACCATAAAAATCGACATTTTCATCAAACCGGGAATCATATAAGAAATCACCATTGGTACTGCATGTTCCCTTGAGGAACTCACCACTTACAAATCTTTCTTTCAGGAATACCGGGATATTTTCACATGGTCATATATGGATATGCCTGGCCTCGATCCTTCTATTGTCGAGCATCACATTGACACATGGCAAGATATCACCCCAATCCATCAAAAGAAGTGTCCACTTCACCCATACAAAGTTGTGGCTATCAAAGATGAAATCGACAAGTTACACGCCGTTGGGTTCATTTACCCCATTGTGTATACCTCATGGGTTTCCAACCCCGTCCCCGTTAACAAAAAATAGAGCACTATTTGCATCTGCACCGAATTCCGCAATCTCAACCATGTGTGTCCCAAAGACAACTTTCCAACCCCTTTCATCGACCAAATTATCAATGATTGTGTCGGCCATGAGACATTTTCCTTCATGGATGGGTTCTCCGACTACAATCAAATCCAAATCCACCCAACAGATCAGTATAAAACCGCTTTTAATACCCCATGGAGTGCATTTTCTTATCGTGTCATGCCTTTTGGACTAAAAACTGCAGGTGCGACATTTCAACAGAACATGAATTATGTTTTCCATGATATTTCTTGCATCATTCTTTCTTACTTGGATGACCTCACTGCTCAATCCAAGAAACAAACTCAACATTTAGACGACTTAAGTATTTTATTTCAGTGATGTTGTCAGTATAATATCTGCTTGAACCCTCTCAAGTGTGTGTTTTGCATCACCATCGGATGTCTCCTTGGGTTCATTGTTTCCCAACACGACATCACAGTGGACCCCCTCAAGGTCCAAGCTATCACAAAAATTCCACCACCTAGGAATTTGCACCAACTGCAGAGCCTACAAGGCAAAGCCAAATTTTTATGTCACTTTGTCCCAGATTACGCCACTTGTGCACATAGTTTCCTTCACTTATTGCATCACGATATCCCATTTTTATGGGATGAACATGCCCAAACCAATTTTGATGAGTTAAAAGCGACACTATCAAATGCCCATTTGATTATTCCTCTAGAATATGATCATGATTACATCCTCTACTTATCAGCGTCAGTTCTCTCAATAGCAGGAGTCCTCGTCTAAATAGGGGATGATGGATGAGAGAATGTCATTTACTACATCAATAAAAATATTTCAGGACCACCCCTGAAATACAATGATGATGAGAAACTAGCCCTTGTAGTTGTCCTCATAGTTCAGAAATTGCATCACTATATCCTACTTTGCACTACCAAAGTCATATCAGATTCTAACCCCATGCAGTACTTGCTTAGGCGACGACAGATTAATGGAAAATTTTCCTGATCGATCGTCATCCTTCAGGAATACAACCTACATTTCTCAACTCCAAAAAGAAATAAAGTACTCATCCTCGTCGAACTCATTATGATGCTTCCCTCAGACATGAAATCTTCACCTGCCAACATGGATTTTCCCAATGAAAACCTCTTCTTCATCCCCTCGGATGACCCCTGGTATGACACACTTCTTGTCTACCTTTAGACACATAATTTTGGGTCTCATCTCTCTCGAGATGATCGTTGATGCATTTGCTAGTAGCCCCCTCAGTACCTCCTCATTAGTGATGTCTTGTATCGTCATGGGGTCGACACCATACTCCATCGATGTCTGACCATTTTCGAAGCAGACAAAGTCTTAAACGATTCCCATAATGGCTCTTATGGTGGTAACCTCTCAGGTGTTTCCACTGCCCAAAAGATCATTCGAGCAAGAGAATTTTGGCCCACATTTGTTATCATTGAAATTTCGTCCACAAATGGTTACAGGAATCCAGCATCTCCAAACATCTATTAAGTTCACCCATGGACCAAAATTACCAAAAAATCATTTCCAAAAGGTCCAAAACTATACAACCAGTTACAAAATCAGTATGCGCTATGACTATACAGGGAGCGTGTGCACATGCACCATCAAGAAATGCAGGAAACGTGCACATGCACACAATACATGACTATGGATGCTAAAATATGCGCACACCTAAGAACGACACATTTATGATGTTGGTCGGCCTCCCACCCACTTCTGGTTCAGCTTCCAAGTTGATTTGACATCCAAATCTCGGCTGAATCTGGCTGGGTGGCTGGTCAAAGACCTAAAGGTGCCCTAAACAACCCCTTGTTCACACTAAAAGTTGGTTGCATAATACCTCAAAGTTGTGCTATAAAAAGAGGCCATGGGTGCACTACATCTTCAAGGAATTCATTTGTAAGGTTATGTTGCTGCTATTCTCTTGGGGAATCCTCTTTTCTCATCAAGATCATACTAGCACCATTCCATTTGATCCATTCACATCACCTCTTGAGTGAATTAGATTGGGATTCTTTCACCATTTCTTTCAAGTTTTCAAGTTGTAAGAAGAGCTCAATCTTGGGGGTCCAAGATAGCTCCCTTAGAGGAATAAGGGACCTAAAGTCCCCCTTTCTCTTTGGTGTTTTCTTTTCACTAATACAATCCTTTGCATTGGTGACATGAGTCTTGTTTGTTTCTTGTTCTTATGTCCTTATGCACTATAGTTTAATTATTTTTATCATTCCTAGTTTAATTCTTAGCATAGTCTTTTATGCTTTATTCTTCTAACCCTTTCCTTTACTGTTTTCTTGCTTAGCTAACCCAACTAAGATTGTAAGAATCTCTTCTTTTCTCATTCAGGTGACAAAAGAGGCGCTACAGATTGGTGACTCCACTGGGGAAAGGTATCAATTTCCTTCCCCATTTGGGTTATTTTAGCTCTTCTTTTTGTTTATTTAACCTACAGGTACCATAACCAGCCCAAGATGACCTACAGAAGGCCAAATTGAAAGCTAAGTTGAAGGAATTTCATCCTGAATTTTCTTCATGGTCGTGTAACAGCTATGCGCGGTTTTATGGGCCCATAGTTATGCATCGTGTGCACGTGCGCCAAAATCATTGTATTACTCAACGCCTTCTATGCACCTGCACCCATCAACCTCTTTTAGTTCATGCATTGGTGCTCAAAGTGCCTCTATCTAGTCTAAGACCCGTGCAACTGTGCAGAAAAATATACATTGCAAGCTTTTTATGATCTATGGAAGGCCCATAGCCTTCTTAAAGTTGATTCCATGCATGTTGTAATCTGCACTACACTTACATTCCCTATCCATATAAAGGGATTAGTCAAAACACATAGGCACTTAGGGGTAAAATCATAACTTTTCCTCCTTTTTGTCGTTTTGCCACATGGATGGCCCACTTTGACTAAAGTTTAAGTTGGAATCACTCTACATCACATATAAAACTTGCATTGGGACCATAAATTGGATAACAATCATTGAGTATGCTCTTTTGTCGTGCCTCAAAGTGACCTAGAGAATCAGAAAGAGGTTGTGGGACAATTTTGTCTCCCTTAAATAGACAAAATCTTTAGGAGAGGACAACAGCCCCCTCGGGACTCCTCTTAGTTTATTTTTCAAAACACATCTTAAGATTGTAATGGGACCATACATGCCCACATGCTACAAAGATAAGATAGTGTTGAAATTTACTTTCTTAGATTAAATCACTAGGTAAGTTTAAAGGTTTTCTAACGGACCCATACATGCCCACATGTGAACAAACTAGGATAGTTTCAAAGCTTTCTTAGATTAAGTCACAGTAGGGATTTAAAGGAATAGTAAAGGACTCACATGTCCACATGCTAGTTTCCTAGGGACTTTAAAATTCCGCAAGGTTGTACCAACAACATTTAGTTAATTAGGTAATCAAATACTTGTAAGGACCAAGCGAAGTCCACATGCAGCAAGGTGACACCTAATTTATTAAAACTTGGCACACTTTTATTTGTTCACACACAAGATCACCAATCACTCACATAGTTTTATCTAGAATTTGTGGAGGTCAAAGAAAGTTTCCTCCAATGGGATTCTGAAACACCCCACCCCTTTTCTTGACAAGACTATCCACTCCCATTTAATTTCAACTAGGTTGGTTCACACCCCCAATCTCTCACACAAACACATCTAAAATTTTCTAAAAAACTCACTAATTTTTCCTCCATAGGAGGTGCCAAAAGAATTTTTTAGTCTAGGTAGGATCTCAGGGATAGGCATCCAAATAACTCCCCGTTATCTAGTTCTCACATTTTCAAAACAATAGAAGTTGTCAAATAGGGAACTTTAAATCCTCCAAGTCAAGTGTTCCTAACACCATAAATCAGGGAGACACCCATGAAGGGTTGAATGCTGAGGTCTGGTTGTTCTATGTGTCCCCCCTTGAGGCACCCACCTCTTGGACAGGATCCATCCCATGACCCATTTCTTAGGCTGAAAATCTAAATATCGCACTTTGACCGAGGTACCTAGTGACCAAATTTTAGGACATCTACCCAGGTGGAAATTGTGGGCTACAATTGCACCTTGATCAGATTTTGTGTGGCTATTGGGAAATATCACCAGTTATTTTGGGATATGCCCCCTCTACCCCTCATTATAACTTATTTCTTCATCCTTTACTAGTCTCTCTTTCGGTGGCTTCAGACCCCACTATCGAGTGTTATTGGAAGGTCCAGTTCTATTTGAGAAGAAGGACGTTACGTCTTTTAGGACATGACTATTTTTTTTCTTTCTTCTCCCACATGGACAAAATTCACCTATCCACATATATGATTCTTTATCAAAACACTTTATGTATGATGCCCTTCTGATCACATTTGATTTAGAAATATATTGTGAAGGTTCAAGAAATTGCAGCAAAGAATCTTGTTTACTTATTTCTCTTACCACCATTCACACACATTCACTCAGCTAGTCAAACATCATAGGGGACCCATAGAACCCCCATCGTTCCATACGCTTTATAAATCTCCCTCCTATTCTAGGAGGAGTTACTAGTCTTGCCAACTCATTGGCTCCCCCTTTTCACACCCCTGTGAGTGCCACTGTCTTTGGATCAACATTGCTTGTTTCCACCCTACTTGGGTTCACTTCCCAAGGTCAACCTTCCACTTGCTCTCCTTTACATGGAAGCGGAAGGCCAACTTATTCTCAAGGAGGAAGTACAAACCCACCTAGCCCCCTCCAAGGACTAGGTACTCAGACCACTCACACTATGGCCAGAATTAATCCTCTGCCACCACCCCATATGCCATATTTGGATTCCCTCAATATCTTGGATCTGAATAAACTCACTAATGATCCTATATTTCACAACTCCACATGGCCTGCAATGCCTACCAAACTCCCTTCAGACATCCCCAAGTTTGAAGGAAAAGCAGGAGAGGATCTCGCCAACCATATCATGACCTTTCACCTATGGTGTTCTTCAAACATCATCATGGATGATTCCATCTGATTGAGATTATTTCAATGTACTCTCATTGGCCCATCAACCAAATGGTATGTAGAAGAAAAATCAGGGTCCCACGCGACTTTTGAATCCTTGGCCAAATCATTTTTGACCTTCTTTCAACTACCCGTTCATCATGACAATGGCCTTGAACTAATCTCAGAATTCAAACAAACTACCTCCACACATATTGCTAACCACATCCATGAATGGCATTGGAAACGTAGTCTTTGTAAAGATGACGCTACCCCCCAAAAATGTCTCAATTGGTTCCTCAAATAACTTATTTCCCTCCTTGCCAAAGATGTGGCTGCCACCTTCCCCTAGTCTAAAGAAGAAGCCATTAGAAAGACCCAACAGTTTGAACTCATTTATGCCTAGTCTGGATACCTATACACGGTACTCCAGGACACCCCAAGACTTGTGCCATTCATCCAAGACAAACTAAGGATGTCTCACTCAATAGATGGATTGATCGATAACACTACACACCATAACCCATAGCCTCAACAACCACCCATGTATGGCACACACCAATATCCGTTGACATATGGAGGAATCTCTTATTATCCTCCTCCTCCTTATCAATAGTCATACCCTGTTTCCCTGCCTCCACCCATCAGCGGACCCCGGCCAACACCCATAATACGCCCACCTGTTCAACCAAGCACTAGTACTCCCTCTACCTCAGCCTATACCCTAAGCACTAGCGAAAGTGCCACACCTTCCTATGTACCTTATGGATCATTGCAAAAATAGAATCCATACTTCCCATTTCCTAGCCCTCCAGAGCTTATGGCTCCACCACAAGGACATCCACACGGTGGGGTTAATTTTTTTCAACCCTCTCCCATTCAGCAATATCAAAATTTTGAACAACTGAATATGGTAAATCCATCCAATCAATCGAACAATGCCAGAAAGAAAGAAAAAAATTGGAACAATAATTACTCTGGACCAGGAGGAAACTAGAACCATCCCCAATAGAACCAACTTGCTAGGGGCAACCAAAACACAGGGAACCAAAACCCTCAAGGGGGCAGTAATAAATGCCAAGGGAAAAATAAAAACAATCTTCGAACCAATTTCCCTTGTGCCCTTTGTGGTGATTTTGGTCACTATAGTCACCATTTCCCCCAAATTGTCGACTTTAAATAGATGAAAGAATATGTAAATGGACCACGTCCCCCGGCACCGCCTGCCCCCCAGCAGGCCCCACAGCAATATGTGCAGAAACCACCCCCATTCATGCTGCAAAACCCCATCTCGCACCAAGGGATAATGAACACCCAACAAGACATGTAGCCTACCCTACCATAGATAGGACAATATCCCAATCCAGGCAATCCTACCGATCGTACTATCCTCCTCACTAGTGAGGAAGAAGTTCTTCTACAAACACATAGTTGTCAATACAGTGCAACTCGTGCGTCTTCTCCCACCACCTCGTATGCACCCCCAGTCATAACTAGGCCCCCTTTGATGATTCCTCACCATAATACTGACCCACCCCTTCATATTCCTCGCATCCCCTTACGCAGGAATGTCCACAACCCTCAGGCTAGGGAAGCTCATAATTATAGTTCGGTCGATGATTTGGCACAATCTCCTGCTACTATGTCAGTCTTAGAAGTCCTTCAAACTTGTCCTACTCAATGGAAGTCATTACTTTCCACCCTCGGGGCAGTTGACCCTGAAGATACTTGACTCATTACATTTTATCTTGATAGCGGAGAACTCGGCTACCCACTCTCATCGCTTTTCAAATCCCAGTTAAAATATGGAACATTACAGTTCACCGCTACATCATTGATGAAGGTGCATCCACATGCATTATGTCAAAATCTGTATGGAAAAAACTCATTTCCCCGAACATATACCATCTGCCATTACCTTAAGAGCCTACAATGGAAGACCCTCATCCCTTGAGGGTCTCGTCCAAAATGTCCCCGTCGAGCTCGGGGGAAAAACTATTCTGATTGACATGTAGGTTATCGATGCCCCACTTGACTACAATATCTTGTTTGGTCGTAGCTACATGTATGCTATGAAGGTCGTTTCCTCTTCTGTGTTATGAACCATGATGTTTCCCCATAACGGAAAATCATTACCATCGATCAAGTATCACATTATGATCCCAACCCCTCATCCAACATCAATAACATCCTCCCTTTCATCCACACTAATCTTGACAACTATCCACTCATTGAGATGGGCCCCAGAATCTTCAAAGACCCATCCTTCCTAGGGACATACCACGGAGCACCACTGCTCCTCCATCCCTCATCCCAAGTATGTGTCGTATCCTCCAATGGAACAACAACTAAAGATACTCTCCCTCCCACCGAGGCCTCTTTTATCCCTGACGTCCCACTATTCATAGAAATTCTCCCTTAGGAACCCCCTATAACTAGCTCAGTTCAACCCATTCCGAATCTTTCCCTTCCCCAAGGCCATATCCCAATCTAGGAAATAGTCCCTCAAGCCATTACCCAAATCCCTTTCTTTCACCCCCCACAAGGTATACAAGCTTTCCAGGTAGCTGCAACACCTACCCTTCCTAACATGGTACTAGCAATCCCAGTTTGGTATCTACATCTGACAGAGATGGTCCCTCAACCATCCCTCCCTCCCCAATCCAAAGGAGTTCTGATGAAGATTCCAATACCTACTCCTGAAGCAACACCCTCACCCCCTCTTGATAACACCATCGTTATAGTTGGGGGCAGATGAAAGAAGAGGGAGCCCATATCCCCTCTCCCTCCTCGCATCCAACCTCCTTGTGCACTCTGCGAGAAAGAAGGACACCCCACTAATTGATGTCCCTCTCTCCCAGAGTTACGTAATCTCATTCAACTCCCTCGAGCACCACCATTTCTCATCACTTCTTCTAGTATTGCCACTATATCCCCGAACACAAGTAACAAAGGACTATAGACCAAATTCGCATGCACCATCTGTTCAGAATATTTCCATTACACACACCATTTTCCAACGTTACCTCAATTCCAACAGATGTTAACAGTCATACGCCATAATTTTCAGCAAGGACCCACCCCAACTCATGTCACCGGCATCCATTATGTCACGACCTCAGTCAACAAATGGATAATATGTCCTTTCTCTTTATGTGAATCACTTGATCATTTCACATATCAATGTCCTATGATCATTGAATACAGGCATCGCCAAAAGGCCCTTATTCAAAATGACACAAAATCTCCTCCAGTAGAACCAATGAATACCCTTACCCCATCACTTGATATGGTTCATATCTTTTCACCAAAACTTGAGGCACTCCCTACTCCCCCATGGTTCTTGGATGACTTATACGAGTGTTTACCCCCAAATCCCCCCAATTCCCCCGTTCATTTCCCCAAGGAAATTTAACGCCCAAATACCATTTTTAACCCTCAGTATCTCAATATTTGGTTTATGTCGAGTGAACCATCACAATCTCCCTACATCACTCCCCCTGCTTCTTCATCACCAGACGACAATCACCCGGTGACAGTCACCGATATTCCTCTTCTTGATCCCTTGTATTCCCAACAATTCCACTATGATGAGGACATACTCGAGGAATTAATCAACACCAATTGCCCATAGGATCCACTACACCATTGATCTCTCTTTATTTCACAGGAAGCCTTCACGCCTCCTAACCAACACCCCATATATGTAGTCGAAACCAAGGATTTTATCCCATCAGGGCATATCGACTGGTTCAACAACCCTATCCCCGCCCCTGATTCTTTTTAAGAAGGCAATATGGATAACAATATGGATAACATTTCCCCCACCATTAAAATCGATATTTCCATCAAAAAGGGAGTCGTCGAGGAAATCACTATTGGCACCGCATGCACTCCTGACGAAATTACTACTTACAAATCTCTCTTCCTGAAATACCAAGACATTTTTGCCTGGTCGTACACAGAGATGCCCGACCTTGACCCCTCTATCGTCAAACATCACATCAACACTTGGCTTGATATCACACCAGTCCACCAAAAACAACGACCGCTACACCCATCCAAAGCAATGGCCATCAAAGCCGATATTGAAAAATTATGCGCTGCAGGGTTCATTTACCCCATCACCTATACGTCATGGGTCTCCAACCCTGTCCCTGTTAACAAAAAATAGGGTACTATCTATGTCTGTACAGACTTCCGCGACCTCAATCATGCATTTTCGAAAGACAACTTTCCAATGCCCTTCATCGACCAAATTATTGATGATTGCACAAGTCACGAGCCTTTGTCCTTCATGGATGATTTCTCTAGCTACAACCAAATCCAAATTCACCCTGCTGATCAATACAAGACTGCATTCACTACCCCTTGGGGTACCTTTGTGTATTGTGTCATGCCATTTGGCCTCAAGAATGCTGGCACCACTTTCCAACTGGCCATGACCTACGTTTTTCATGACCTAGCTCATATCATCCTCACATATTTGGATGACCTCACCGCTCAATCCAAGAAATGCACTCAACATCTCGATGATCTATGAATCATCTTTCAAAGGTTTCGTCAATACAATATCTGCTTGAATCCCCTCAAGTGTGTATTCTACGTCACTGTTGGCCATCTTCTTGGGTTCATTGTTTCCCAAAGTGGTATTATCGTGGATCCCCTCAAAGTCCAAGCCATCATGGAAATTCCCCTTAATCAAAATTTACACCAATTGCAAAGCCTACAAGGCAAAACTAACCTTTTACGGCGCTTTGTCCCAGACTATGCCACTAGAGCACATGGTTTCCTTCGCTTACTATGCCACGACATCCCATTACACTGAGATGAACATGCCCAAAATTCTTTCAATGATCTTAAAATGAATCTCTCCAGCGCCCCTTTGATTAGTCCACCTGACTATAACCACGACTATATCCTCTACATATCGGCCTCAGCCATCTCAGTAGCAGGAGTTATCGTTCAAATTGGAGATGATGACCACGAGCATTTCATTTACTACATTAGTAAAAACCTCTCAGGGACACCCTTGAAATAAAATCATGAAGATAAACTATCCCTTATAGTCGTCCTCGCAGTCTATAAGTTACGCCATTACATTCTACTTCGAACTACCAAAGTCATAGCAAATTCCAACCCCATGCAATACTTGCTCAATCGTCAGGAAATTAATAGTAAATTTTCTCAATGGATCGTCCTCCTTCAGGAGTATGATCTCGAATTTTCAACACCCAAGAGAAAGAAAGCTCTCATCCTCACCGAACTTATCATGGCATTTCCCTTCGACACTACCAGTTCACCGGTCAATACCAACTTCCCCAATGAACATCTCTTTTACATCCCCTTGGATGACCCTTGGTATGGTGATATTCTCATCTATCTTCGTTCACAAAAATTTAGAAGCCACCTCTCCAAAGATGATCGTCGATGTATTCATCACCAGTCACCCCACTACCTCCTCATCGGGGATATATTATATCAGCGAAGAGTCAACACCATACTCTGTCGATGCTTGACTATTTATGAGGCCAATAGAGTCTTGAATTACTACCACAAAGGCACTTGTAGGGGCCATCTCTCAGGGATGTTCACCACTCAAAAAATCATTTGCACAGGTTACCTTTGGCCTACATTATTTCATGACTACATCCATGCCATGAAAAGATGTGATAAATGCCAGATTTATGACAACAAAGCACTTGCACCACCTTCTCTTCTACACCCAGTCATCACCGTTGGTCCCTTTTGTAAATGGGGCATCGACTTCATGACTTGCGACCCTCCATCCAACAATGGACACAAATACATAGTTGTTGTAGTCAATTACTTTACCAAGTGGGTTGAATCCATGCCTACTTTCAACAACATCGCTGACACAACAATGTGTTTTTTCTTTAACCACGTCATATCCCACTTTGGAGTACCACTCCAACTAGTCTCTGATCACAAAAAACATTTCGAGAATGAGATTTTCATGGAAATCTCATCCAGGTTAGGATTCTCCCACAAGTTTGCCTCACCATACTACCCTCAATCCAACGGACAGGTAGAATTAGTTAACAAGGTCCTCAAAACCATGTTGCAGTGCATGGTTAACAAACATAAAACCAATTGGCATCATATGTTATTTTCCATGCTCTGGGCTTATCGCACAGCAGTCAAAACTGCCACTGGTTTCACACCTTTTCATCTAGCCCACGGAGTTGAGGCTACTCTTCCCATCGAGTGTGAAATTACCACCTTACACACTTCCATTGAGCTATTACCTAACACTGCTCCAATGGAACAACGTTTGTTGAACTTAGAGTCCTTGGATGAAGATCGTCGATCCTCATTACAGAACAATGAAGTAGCCAAAAAATGGTCAAAGGCCACCTTTGATCGCCATGTCAACCTTCGTGTTGAAAAGTCAACAAGAAACATGTGTCTAATTTACTTTTCCCTTAAATAAATTGGACAATAAATATGAATCTATTATTTCATTCATAACTGAGTGATTTGGATTTGTAACAGAATTATAAGTGTAGTTAAGTGAGTTAATATCAGTTGTACTAGTTGTAACTAAACATGCACTAGTGAGAGTTCAGTTAATCAGTGAACTCACATGAAACTGGAGATTCACCATGGTTAACTACATGCATGTCAGATCCAGTGGAGACCCAATTGAGATAATAGGTGAAAGGGACAGTTTGGCTATCAGATGTGATTTGATCACACATGCAATGGATATGCTTATGAGCATGTGCAAACTAGGAAATTCGTAATTCATTGTGAGAATTCGAATTGCAGAGTTTGTGCAGAGCAGGCAAGCTGTCTAGAAACAGGAATTGGCACATGTATTTGTTGATTTGTGTATGACAGTGTGAGACGATTGTATTGTACTGAGAGATTTTGGATTAGATTTTTGTATGATTTTGTTTCATGATTCATGATATACATAATATATGATAGTGGGGTTTTTAGCTTTATGATTTCCCGGTAAAACTTTTGTGTTATGTGTTCTTGATATTTCACTTTGTGATTGTGGTTGTGATCGTGGTTTAATTTTCTACAAGAATAGTAGAAGCGATTTTGTATTTAACAATGGCATAATTGTTAGATCAGTAGAATCGTAGGAAATACTTAATTTGTATTGAAATTTCTACACTTCACTCATTTAACAGAGACCTCATCCTCACTTATGATATCGCTCACGATACCCTCGGCCATGGAAAATTTGAATCCCTCTGGCATGGACTGTACATCATCCAATATTTCCTCACTAAAGGCACAGACAACCTGGCCTCCCCCAAAGGCCATCCTCTCAAAGAACCCATCAACGGGTTGTACTTAAAGAAATTTTACGCCTAAGCGTAGCCATACTACACTAGGATTTATCCATACCTCACGTCTAATCTATCACTCGTGTTATTGACAGATGTCACCCCCATCGGTCTACCACATCGGTTATGCCGAAAGATCTAGCCGCTAGACACAGAATATCTCTTCAGTTGCTTGGGCCCTCTATTCACCTTCACATGACCTACTCCACACCAGTGGCATATGTTTAGGCTCAGCCACCAACAATCAAGCAGAATACACCACCGTCATTGGTCTCCTCGTTGAGGCTAGTCATCTCCATATTCTTCACCTTAGTGTCTTATTAGATTCCCAACTTGTCGACCTCCAGCTCAACAATGTGTACCGTGTCTGTGATCCTTGCCTCTTTCACAAATACTTGCAGGTTAGACTTTTATCTCAACATTTTTATTTCATTACATTTACACATATCCCAAGATAATTCAATCAAATAACAGATAACATGGCTAACATTATACTAGATTGGCATATATCACATCAAGACATCTTCACACACACATAAACCATCAGAAGTCTGTCACAGCATATAGATTAGACATCATCAACTACA
>JZKD02S1594803.1:376681-392381 GCA_000966675.3 Picea glauca | reverse complement strand
GAGACATTCAACAACACCGAATCTGCCAGGCAGAGTCGAATAGTACTCCTTGCTCTTATGTCCAACTTGTCCCAATCTTCCTTCAACATACCAGTAGTTGGTGTACTAGTAGTTTGTGTACTGGTAGGTTATGTACCAGTAGCCTATGTGCTTGTAGACGGTGTACCAGTAGGCTGTGTACCAGGATCCACAACGATCCATTGTTCTTTGTCTACAAGAAGGTCCTCCATATTGAGCTTCCATAGCTCGAAGTTTTTACCGTTGAACTTCTCTATCTCAATTCTAGATGAGCTCGCCATTCCTCTTTCTTTACTCAAATATCCACTGCAAAATATCCCACTAAACCTAGGTTTATCACAGACCCAAGATAAACTTGATCTATCAAGACCGAGCCAAACCCTCAACAACAAAGGCATCCCTCTGAATCCAAAAATGAGCTATGATACCACATGTAAGTTTTAAACCTATGAAGTAAAGCAATGCATATAGATTCTTAAGCAATACAAAAAATTAATCAATGGTTCATACACAGAGATTTTATATCGGAAACCCTCAACCGGGAAAACCTTTCTTATATTCATTATATCGAATTTCACCATTCACCATCCAATATATACAATGTTTTTAGGTATTCCGCAGATACCAAAACCCTAATCCCTTAATCTGGGATTAATTTACAAAACCGCTAAAAATACCAAAAACCTCCCCCAAAAAAAAATTTGGGGTGCTTCCCCGAACGCTATGTGTAACTAGGGGGGGGCATACCTGCCCCCCCCTGGGACCCCCCTAGGAAAGTGCCTGGCGCACACAACAGAGCTCTAGTGGTAGGGATCGTCAGACACAGTTGTCGTATCTGACACGCCCACACACACACACATGTAAAGAATATAATGCATACCCAACACCTGCCTCTACCTTGGGTGAGACTTCATCTGCTTCACAGGTGTTGTTGAAATGGTCGATAGTTAGGGTTTGTTTGGTGCATCGTTGAAGCATTGAACCTTGAGTATACCCCTATGCCAACAATAGTCCATTTTTCCAAACTTCCACACTTAGTTACAAGAGCCCAGAGCCTATGTTTCCCAATCTGTCTTCAACCACAAGATCGGGGTCCCACCATCTACATAGTCACATTCCCTGGGTCACCATCTGCACTCGGCCCTGGGGGAGCATTTTTCTCACATTACGTCTAGGTACGCATGCTCATGTTCAAAATTATCAAATAATTGTTATATGTTCTTTATCATCAGATATTGTTCATGTTGGGTATTTGGTTTTAATGTGTGCAGGTACTTGGTCATCACAACCAGTGCAACCCCTTCAGGTATATATTCGACACTGGCATGCAATCATTCCCTATGAAGATCAATTTCATCTCCCAATCACACCCTCTGACATTCACCTTTAGGTCCCTACATCCGGCTCTGAAGTACCGTCACCTTTGTTACATGTTGGTATTGTCACTCGGTTGCACTCTCCCCCACATGAGTTGTCCCATTCATAGTTCCCCTTGGTACTTTGACACTTGTTGTTCTTGAGTTTATACTTTAAGGCTCTAAAGTATACCGTCAAGGAATCCAAAAAAGGTAGAGTAATTAATTGGTAAAAAAGAAAAAGTATAAAGGAAACTGATATCACGGTTGATTCCTAAACTGTCTTTGTCTAGCTTCCCATTGTTCTTGAATGCTAATATCCCTTTCAATTGCAGCCCATGATCTTTCAAGTTCTACCCGTGTATTTGTTTTTTGTGAGATGGTATTGAATAGGTTTAATGCAATGCTTGTTTGATCCGATAGACCAAATTCTATATTGGGCTGTTTGGTAACTGGAACAGTCATGAAAGCTGAGGGTTTATTTTTTGTAAATCAAGAATATTTTCGAGGGTCGCAAATTTCTGGTTCAAAATTATAAAAATAGAACTTCCAATTTATGAATTAATAGTATAAAAAAAATAAAGGCCTTTTCTAGTATCTGAGTTAAATTTTAAAGGAGACAATGGATGGAATGAAGAAAAAGGAAACATGTAGTTGTATAACAAAAATGAGGCATCAATGTAAGAAAAATCTCATTTTAAGTTAATACAAGAAAATGGATAATAACTTTGTAGAAGCATATAGTTTCAGAATCCTAAAACATTCATAGGTCTTATATCCGCTGAAAGTTGATACAAAGGAAAAACTGCAAATGATTAGATAATCTGACTGTTTTAATTACTATAATATAAATTACCACATGAAACTCTTCAAACGAAAGTATGGAAATAAAAAATAGAATGACAGAGAAACACATAACACAAGCTTGACCAGATCTAGAATCTTCAATCTATATTGTATTAATTCAGGCAAAACGAAGTTATCTCTTTACAATCCCTCCAGAAAAAATCATGTTCTTAGTCTTGAAAAATTACATTTATACAAAACCACCAATCTTAGGACGGTTGGGGAGTTCCTAATTCTTAGAGACTAACTATTTGTTAAAAAGTAGATCCAAAACCGTTTTCATGATCTTCTTCATTTTTCCATTTTCTGGGAAGTAAATCCCTTCCAAATAATACTTTTACTTTGCTGATGACTCTCCTTCTTTTGATTTGATACATTTAATACATTTCTCCAGGAACTATGTAAAATTTCTGGGGGGGTTCTGGAAAATCTCTTGCCTCGAACAAATAAACCTTTCTCTAAATCTTAGAAAGGCAGTCATCCACTCCTTTATCTGTAAACTTTATTGACTGCAGCTTTAAGTTTGGCTCAACTAACAACTTGTCCACTAGGGTGATATTGATTTTTCTTAGTTGTGAAATTTCCATTTGGATTTCACTCAAATTTTCCCTAAAATTTAATTAATGTCTTACAATATTGATTTGTCCCAAAAGTCCTGTACACTAGCCTTTTCCAATATTTAATGACCCTTTGTCTAGAAGATCAAAAACTTCTTCACAGTCATCTCTAATTTCTTTGGCTATTCTTTTGCTTTAAGTTTTGTTGGTTTCCCATAGCTTGAGCATGATGTTGCCTCTGATTTGCTCCGTGGCTGATACTTTCATAGTTTCGGATACCTCTTCACCTATCGAATAGATAATTTCCTTTTAGAGAGTAATCCTCACTGCTTTGGCTTCTTTTTCTCTTAGGATGACATTTTCAAAGGCATTATCTATTTCTTGAAAGTAATTCTGAATAATTTATATCTTGGAAATCATTTTTTGCTGTTCAATTTCTATTTTTGAATGCACTTCCAGTGACTGGGCCTGGAAAGCCTTTATGTCTATACTCCGATCTTCCATTGATATTAATCTAGCCTGCAACTGTTATGTGTGCTCCTTTTGTTGAGTAATCTGTAGCTGATTTGTCTGTATTTCCTGGCTCATTTCATCCAAACTCGTTTTGAGTGATTGAACCTCTAACCTTTTGACTTCCCTTGTCTACTCCAAACTTTTATTCATTTCTTCTCTAATTCTTTCTTCGGCATTATTTAATTGCTCTCACAATTGTGCTATGATTTCATCACTCTTCTTTATCTTTGTTATGATTTTTCCCACGGTAAAAAAATTTGTTGTTTCCATGGCTCCCATGGAACCTGCTACCTCTGTAGCGAAATCTTCTTCCTCCAAATTTTGTCCGTCTATCAAGACTTTATTTTTTTTAACCATGTTCTCCTCCCTCTTATGCATCTCTTGTTTCAGGACGACCTTCCTTTTTCTACTAAAAAAATAATTGGAAGGAGGAATCTCATCTATGGGAATGGAGGTAAGGTCATCAACAAAATAGCTCTCGTCTGTGGCAGTCCAAAAGTGAACTGCAAGGGAGTTAAGGAGGCTATGGGACTCCCTAGCTCTGTAGATCCTTTCCCTCCTACCGTCTTAGGCGTGTTGACATCAACCTTTGGTGATGAAGTGGGAGTAGGCTTACCGGACTTGGGAGGTCTCCATGACATTTTCTCTGCTTTGGTCTTTTTTCTTGGTGGAGGCGTTTCCGCATCCTGTAGAGCCTTTTCTGGATTTCCCTTCTTTTGTGCTTCTTGCTCGAAACCTGGTGGAATGCTTTCCTGCTCAAAACCTGGTGGAATGCTTTCTTGCTCCCGGGGGAGGGTAATTTCTTCCCCTTGAAGTACTTGGGGCAGACCACTCCGTCGATGCTTCTGAAAGGTCCAAAAACTGACTTGCAGGTCGGACGACAGTGTCTGTACTCTTTCCAACACTTCTTTATAAGATTTGGTCCCTTTGAACACGTCGTCCCAAGGGGACTCCTCATGTTCATGGGCTTTCATATTGCAGTGTATCAAGTGTTTGTTCACTAATTGATAAGGGTCATGCCTTTTGTACTCAATAATTGCCAATTTCATTTCTTCGAGTTCTTCTGCTTCCACCCTAGAATGTCCCAAAATTAGTAATGAAAATTTTCCGATGTGCACAGGGAAGATTGGCCAGGACTTATTTTGAGCTGCCTTTAGCTCTATTCTAATACCACCTTTTACTATTTAGTGTGCCACTTCCCTACACACTAGTTTATCCAGAAGGAATTTTGGAAGCGCGTGAGGGGGGATTGAGCACCCATAAACCCTGATGTAGGAGAATCTTTCTTCAATGTACCAGTCTGCTATTTTCCTGAGGTTATTTGAAACTGCATCAGAAACACAAGGAGGGTCACAGCCGAAAAACATTTTATGCATGGGTATCACCACGAAATGGCAAATTTCATAAAATGAATTTTTTGCATTTTCGTCCCACATCTCAGAGTGATATTCGTGAATGGTTTCAGAGCAGGTTATGTTCCAAATCCAATTCATCAAGGGAAATGGAGTCATAAAACAAATTGCGTCCATGAGGTACGTTGACATGTAGAAGGCCACTAGTTGACCTCGGGCTCTTGCAGCTCTATAATCTGAAATCTCTTTAGCTATATTATCAGATAAAATCTTGTCCTAGTTGAAACTATACCCTTCTGATGCCTCTTCTAAAAAGGGCACCCATTCTGTGGGGAAATGATAGGGATTCTTTTTGCCGAAGAGTCTGCAAAACATCATGGCTACATAAACCATGTATTCATTCAAAGAGGTTATGGAATAGATTCCATGGGTATCGGCCCTAAATTTTGATGGACATCTCCACCAACCTTTGATTAAATCAAGGTAAGTTTAGTCTGCCTCAGTGCATTCCTTTCTCTGGAATTCAGCTATAAATTCGGCATTGTAAATGAAATTAGGATTGGGTGAGAGTTTTTACATAACCTGGATATGTTCAGTTCTGAATGAGCTGATAATGGCTCCTTGATCATTTAAAACGCTTCTCGTCGGAATATCAACCTTGTCCAAAGCCCAACTGACCATGTCGTTGTACGGCATGAGACGTGGGCATGTTGCAATTTGTGAAGCTCTGATTCTGCTATGTCCCAAAGGTGATTCTTGGAATCGCTAGGGGAATTTTTCATCTCGCAGTCTAGATTTTCATAAATCTATCTCCGTGATTTAATTGAGTCAATAGCATGTGGTGTGGTGTCTGATATGACATCTCCCTGCGGGCTAGAAATCTTAGTTGTATCTTCACTCTTCTTGGGTCCCTTCTTTGGTGCCATGACTATGCATTGGAAAGAAAACCTGTCATAGAAGAGAGGTGTGAAAGCTCAGTTGTATTATCATGTTTCTGATAGAAAAAGCGAGAATAAGTTTCAAAACACAGACCTCTAGATTTCTTTTAACTCATTTTATGGTGAAAGTACTGACGCAACTGTCAAGAATTTAATACCTTTAATGCGGAGAATATCTCTGAGATACGCATTTGTGTCGTAGAAATCATGATCTATCCATTATTAATGTGGTCGTATTTTGGAAATTCTAAAATCAACATTCAAAAGGCTTCTTTTGATGGAGGCAGAAAAGAAAATACTTAAGAAGTTTAATTACCATTAAATGTATTTTTAAAATGAAGTTAGTTCTCTTTAAAATTCGGTATTGAGTTGGGACTTCGCGTTTTGGGGTTTCAGGGATCACGGTTACATGAGGTATGTCACCACTAAACCCTGAATACCGAAATCATGATGAGATTATATTTAAGCCCTAACATTCGTATTGAGTCGCAACTTCACGTTTCAGGGTTTCGTGGATCACGGTTACATGAGGTATGTCACCACTAAACCCTGAATCCCGAAATCATGATGAGGATAGTTTTAAAATAATTGGGATCAAGACTGATTTTCACTTCTTTCGAGAAATCGGGAATCGAGATTTCACGATTCAAAATGTATTGAAGAGATATTGTTTTGAGTAAACCCCAAATCCTGAGAGGTTTAAAAGATGGTTAATTAACTTCTTTAGGGTTTTAAATTATCGTGATTTAAAGTACTTTACAGAGTGTGCATCTAGACTTTAATAACATTTGAGCTTCTTGTATTTAATTATAACGAAGAAAAGAAATCATTCCGGGACTTCGGTATCAGTCTTCTAGACTGATAGCGAGGATTATACCTTATGAAAAACTGAATCCCGAAAGAGAAAAGTTTTAGTTTTAAAGGTGAAAACTTTTCAAACCTAGCTTCAACAACACTCATGCTGCTTTCAACCCCTAGGTATGGGAGTCCTGATAGTCTTATGCACTCCTTAGAATAAGCCACATATTTCCTCTCATCATGTTTCTAGCTTTCCCAATGGACTCCCACGCTATCTCATCTCGGTTCTATCTGACTGCACCTCTGCAGTATCATTCACCTTCCATTTCATCCACAATCAGTTTTCCCATATACATATTGTCCTCCATTCATTTCCCTCATACAGAAACCCACCCATGGGGCCCCCACCCTCCACCAATTCTCCTCGCAACTTGTTCCCTCACAGGCCAAGCCATCTTGCACTGGGGCACACATTTTTGTATCTGTACACTCATCCCAAATTATTCTTTATTTATTTGGTAATTGTAAAAAGCCTTTGTTAACATCATTTACTTAGATTTTTGTCATCACCCTTGATGACCTTCTTTTCCCGGCAACGCAACCCATGTCGCCCTTGGTTGGGGAATCCACTCTCCTTTTCTCATTTTGACATCATTCTTAAACCCCAAGTATACCAAAGTCCATGTGCCCATGATCTCTGAGTTTGTCCACTTTGTCAAGCCTCTAGCAAAATTTATCACCATATCTAGTCATCCCCCTGACACTAGATACAGTTTTTGGTTGCTGCCACTCATCCTTCACACATACCCCCAACCAAGGGAAGTCTTGAATCTCACCACATCTCAACTTCGTTCATGTTCCCTATCAGTTCTTGATCTTATTTATGTGGATTTCACGAAGCCCTTTGCTTCTTTTAGTCGTGTCTCCCTTTTTGTCGACATCAACACAGTTTCTAGATGAGCAACAGTATCTTGACTCTCATTACCTTTACAATGAAAAGTCTCGGATGACATGGAGAGAAACACCATTGCTCTTTGATTCCATTGACCCCCATAACATTCGAATTCAACTATATCTCATGTTATGGTGGGTCTTAATATGCGACTATTGCAGTTGTTTTATACCAGCCAAAGACCTCTAAATTTGTTAGGCCATTAATGCCTACGAGTCATCAACACTTCTTGCAGGCCTCCTTGCCTCTTTTCAGAGAATGTTCACCATTCAGAATTTCCATCTTCCATTATCAAACCACCCCAGAGGGTGCTAAAGTTATCTACATCAGCATACAACTTTAGTTATTGTCTTAGATTTTGATTTTCATGACACAAGCATGGGGCATGCCAACCTCGTTTGTATACAACTTTTATTTTTTCTCCCTAGAGAAAGATTTGGGGTCCCATAGTTTCCCCTCTCCCTCGGACCGATCGCTCTTACAGTTCCTCTTAGCACTCTTCCTTACAATGACACTCTCATTAGAAGAAACATTGATGTATTTCGACTATACATATGCTCCTAACCTCACACATCAAGGGGCATCTATTATCACTAAAATTTCTTCTGCAACATTGCACGCAAATGGTTAAAGAAATACAACAATGCCAAACAACTATTAGTTGACCTACAACACCAAAATGCATTTCCAAAAGGAAAAAACTATACAATTGGGAAAAAATTGACATGCGCAAACTCACTAAACGAAGTGTGCACACAGTGCGCGAGCTAAGAAAGCTCCTAGAGCGCATAATGTGCCAAATGTGTGGTTGTGTACGAGAAAAGTTGTGCACTATTGTGAATGACACATTTATGGTTCTTGTTATCCCCTCAACCACTTATGGACCAGCTCCCAACTTGATTTGACCTTCAGATCTGATCAAAATCCGAATGGGAGGCTAGTCAAGGACCAAAGGGTGCCCTAAAGGGCCCCTTGTTCACACTAAGAACTAGTTGAATATTTCTTTGAAGAAATGCTATAAATGAAGGCCATGGGTGCACTAAGAAACCAAGATCTTCGTAGTATTGTTATGATTCCTCAATTCTCCCTTGGGAATCCTCTTTTCTCCTATGATCATTCTATCATTATTCCAATAGGCCATTCCACTCACCTCTTGAGGGAATAGGCATTGATTTTCTTCATCATTTTCCATTTTTCTTCCATTGTAAGAAGAGTTCTCCATTAGGGAACTCAAGATCCCTCCCAAGGAGGAAGAGAGGACTCACAAGTCCTCATTTTTTTCTACGGTGTTTTTCCAACTAATATAGTTATCCATCAGTGGCATAATATTGGTCATTGGTTGATTGTTTATGGTTCTAAAAGTTTCTTATGCGTTATAATTTTATTTCCTTAGTTGTTTTTAGTTTGTTTAGTTGTTTATTTTAGGTGTTTGGCTTGATTAATCCATGAAATGACCTCTGTCTTGTCTAGCAGGCCCAACTAGGCATGCAAGTGCCCTTGTTTTTCTCACCCAAGTGATGAAACAGACACAACAACTAGTGGGGTTAAACAATAGAAAAGTATGACGAATATAAATGTGAAGTGCACCAATAGACTTTATTAAAGTTTCATAAGAATCCAAAGGAATTTTTAATGCAAGAGATTTCTTCCTAAATTCTTTTGTGAAACTTTGCACAATTTGACCTTTACTTTGTCTTAAAGTTTGTCATTTCATCATTGCTTTATGTAAATAACCCAAGGGATAAAATTGCTTCCTTATCGCTGATTTAAATTCCGACCATGAGGAAAGACGATTACCACATTTACTTATGTCATGATTTTTTCTCTCTTATCATATGAGAGCGGTGCCTTCCAACGGAAGAGAAGCCAGTTGCACTTTAACTTCCTCTTCATCAATATGTTCAACACAACAATATACTTCAACCTGACGGATCCAATTATCTAACTTTTCAGGATTAGCATCTCCATTAAACATAGGTAAAGTAAATTTTACATCAAGCTTTAATAATGGTTTCTTAAAAGAGGCTTTATGGCTAGAATGATGAGAATGATGGGAATGTTGAAAGGAAGAAGAACTAGAACTTGATGGTGAATATGGAGGCTCAGGAGGGTCTCCCCCAACCCCTTGATTTATCGAAGCATCATCATCATCTTGTGATTCATTTTTCTTCCATTTCTTCTTCATCCTCTTCTCGTAATCTCCATAGATTCGTTCGACCATTTCTAACATGCGATAAAAGACCATATGGGAGTTTTTCTCATGTTCATCACACTTTTCCTCTTCTGTCATTTTCTTCCTTCGGGATGTATGACCAACTTCAAGATTGAAAGTCTTAAGAGTTCCTTCACCCTGTTTATGCTTGGCCCTAGTAAGCATTCACACTCAACAATTCACGTCAAAGATGACTTCTCTCATACCAACATGATCTGGGATCTTTTCATCGAAGTGTTTTATAAAGAATTGTATTAAATGAGCATAAATTAAAGTGTATCGTTAAAGAAGGAAAAATTCAATAATGAAGACACATAAACATCAAATCCAAACAAAAAAATTGATAATGGAGTTCGTCCCTGGTGAACTACGTCTTCGGGTCCTTCTCTCAAATGGGTAGGCCTTTTTATTAACACAACAAAAGAATTTGGCAAAATACATAAGTCTACTTCATTATGGAATTAAGCTATAGAAGAATTTCTCAGATCAGAAAATAGTCAACACCATTGAATTCGTGGTGTTGAATTACCCAAAAATTATTATCTCCATGTCTCAATCCGACTCTGGCACTCCCAGGCCCAAGAGAAATTTTGTCTCGGTTTTCGTGCCCTGCAACCTACAATTAATTCCCAAAAATACCTTGTAAACCATGCACGTATGTAACATCACGCTCCTTCTCTCGTGCACTAGAGGATTCAAAATTTAAATAAAAATTGCAGGCATTGTAAACAATGAGGTCGTTTGGCCTAGTGGTTGACGGAGCTATAGTTAAGGTGGATATAATGGGGGAGGTCCCGGGGTCGAGCCCGCGGGCCTCCCCTTTTTGGGTGTTTGTTATAACTTATATGCATATATAATATAGTGGTTCCACCAAATTTTAGTAGTGGTTTAGATATATTCATTGGCCGCTATATTTGGTGGGCTCCACTAGATTTGGCAGACCCTCTCTCCTTTTTTATTTTTGAATTTCGGTTCTCAGGCCCACTTTGGGCATTTTCTCACTACCACGTGGAAACCTATGACTAGGCCACATGGCAACCAACCATTGGACCACGCCAATCACCAGCACAATAACCGTCCATGTCATCCTGTCGCATCAGCCTGCCATGTCACCATATGGTCTACCACATGGTTGTACGGACTACCACGTGGCACTTTTTCATTGGTCCATGGATCGACCCGAAAAAGCAAAAAATGAGTGATGCGTGGCAGCCTCTGGTGTTGCCACATCAGCATGTTGAAGTCAGTATGACATGTGTTGCCTCTTTCATGTGCCATGTACACTGTAAAGATGCTGACATCAACAGTACGAATGCTGACTCATCCCCTACTGACTGGGCTAGGTTGACCAAACTTTGACCGTGAATATCTTTCGATCCATAACTCCATTTGACGAACTGTTTGCACCATTGGAAATCTTGCGAAGCGCTCTTCGCGATGATTCCACTTTCACTGAGTTCTAAGGACTTTGATTTTTTTCCCGTTCTCTATCTGTTGAGGCCATTCTGAGTTTCCTTAGTTGCTTCTACGAGTACTGAGTTGTCCTTAGTCTTCTCTAGATCCTTTTTGGATCAATATACTTGATGTTAATCATGTTATTGATTGGAATGTGATTCGGTTGGAACAACAAAACACTTTTCAAGTGCGTCTGATGCGCATTATGGACCAGAAAATCAAACAAATCTGGAATCGATCCATAGGTATTGTAAAGGTTCAATGGACCTGGTACGATCTTGAGGATGCAACTTGGGAGAATGAAGATGTTATGCGAGAAGAATACCAGCATCTTTTTGAATATTTTTGAAAAAATCTTGCTGTAATATGTAAATATGGTGCACCGAGGACAACACATAAATAAAGGGAGGGGATGTATATCAGAGCATGATAGTTCCAAGTGGCATGACCCAACATGGGTGGTTGGGTATGTTACAATTTGGTATCAGAGAAGTTTGGTTTTGAAGTAGTGGCGTGTCCATGGCCATGGTGGCCGGGGGACGTTACAATTTGGTATCCGAGCAGTTTGGTTTTGAAGTAGTGGCATGTCCACGACCAGGGTGGCCAGGGGATGTTACACTTTGATTTTTCCCATATTGATGAGCTTGTTCTTCTCTCGTGTCAATGACTCGATAAAGGCCTCAAGAGAGGGCATCGTCCAGGTGGCTCCAGAGGCGAGCCTAACTGAATGAAATGTAGATACAAACACTGAGTATTCTGGACCAAGTTTGGAGAGAATGGTAAGAACCATTTGTTTCTCCTCATATTTATCAACCTTGCAAACCTTGAGTTGCGAAAACAAATCCTTATATTTGGTAAATAAATCTTGGAGTTTGTTGAAAGTTTTTGTGTCCAAAGTGAGCAATTCCACCTCAAGCATATGTCCCCTCATCTCATCCTATTTTCCAAAAATCCATTCCATGGTGGTCCAGGTTTCATTGGGAGTTTTACAGGAGGATATGTGAAAAAGGAGTTCAACATAAATGAGACTGTAAATAGTTCCAAACGCTTCATCCATTCGATTTAGATACTTGGATTTTTCTATGGCTGATGTTCATTCGACTTCTATGTTCAAGGTTAACATGTATAATCCTTTGCCTCCAATATGCATTATCATCTTCTCCTTCCCTACAAATAAATTGTACGGTGTAAGAATAAATTCTTTTGGAAATTCCATTTTTTCGTTGTCTTCAATCTTCGGTACCTGCAAAAATAATTTGGTGTGTTTTTTCCCTAGCAGTCTGTCGGCTCTGATACCATGTAAACGTGTTGAACCCGCACAAAATAGATCTAGCTAGAAAATGACATACACAAATTGTAGAGAAAATATGAGAAAAGAGAAGCATGAGAGAAAGAATGGAAGAATTCTCATTAACCAAATGAATGAATGATAATTTACACATGATATACTTTGTATAACTCAAATAATGCACACTAGAAGAGAAACCAATGCACCATAGTGGTGGTCTAGAGTGATCTAGACACACACCAGAGATTGCGGGAGTAAACTGCCACCTAGTCTAGCACCTGCGGGAGTGAACTGCCACCTAGTCTGAGTTAACTAGTCTCTCAGTCTTAACTGATTGAAACAAAGTGAAGTGAGGAGGAGATCATGGAATCATGAGTAATGTGCTAGTCTGGTAATAATCCAAAAGGCAATGCGCATTAGTTGTTGATGATCCCAATGTTGCATGGTGATGATCCCAATGTTGCATCTAGACTCCACTCAACTAATTAAAATGAGATGTGAACTGAAGAGAATATTCTCCTAGAAGAATGTTCTCCCTAAACTATAGGACACTGAATAATGACTAATAAACATAGGGAAAACCTTAGGAAAAATAAATCCTAGGTGTGTGTGAAGTATCTCCAACAATTTGAGCTGCAGCTAAGCCTCTATAACAAGCCTTTGCACCTGCTACTCAATACCTCATCAAGTTTTTTCCTGAGCTTATCCAGCTTTTTCCTGAGCTTGACCTTTCGTTATTATTCGTTTTCTCCTTTGGAACCTTGTGAGCACTCCTTGCTCTAGCTTGTTGCAAATCTTCTCACTTTCAAGCAGAGAAATCTTTCCCCCACTCGGATGCCACTTGATGAAGACCGATCTCTCAAGTCTCAGAATATCGTATTTCTAGAGACCTCGATCCTCGGACCTGTGGGTAAAATAGCCCACATGTGGAATTATCGTGTCCCTGGAAGCAATAAAATTCAACACATCTCTCGAATGCACCATGGTTTTCAATGGTGCTCTGCTCCCGATCTCGTTATTGCCACTATTAGTCTAGGGGTCAATCTTACGGAGGAAAACACCATCGCCACCAGATCGATTACAATGGATCACCGTTGATCCATGCAGTGATCAACGGTGGATCCTTTCCCCTCGCTGGAATACGCGCCTTCTAGGATTCCAGCCTGTAATTCTCGCCACTCTCATCACACTCGCCTCAGACCTGTAATTTTTTTTCTTGGCTCAGACGTCCTCGCCTTCTAGAAAGTTCAAGATCAATTTTGATTTGGGGTAGTTTTGCAGCTGCATCATAAAACGTGCAGACGTGAAATCTCAAACTTGAATGAAATCGCTGGCAATACTTATATTATTCAGTACGCTAAAAATATACTGAAAGGTGCTATGTTGGTTGGGTTCACAATGTCAAAAATATGTATAGTGCATGAAATCTCATAACTTATACACATGTCAAGATAGGGAGACTGGTAACTAAAATTGTAAAAGCACGTGCACCAAAGCACATGAAGCAATGAAGATAGAAGTTTTTAAGGCAACAATAGTCCTTAACAACATAATATTACCCGACATCTAGACAAAATGACTGTAAATTCCATCCAAAGAGGAAAAAAACATTGAATAGTACAACTCTGTGTACAAATTTTCTCTTTTGAAAGCAATCAAACATTCAATAGGTACCCCAATTACTAAAACTCTCCACAGAAAAGTCATGCAGAATGCGATCGACTATGAGACTGAGTGGAAATGGAAGGATAAACGATGGAGTACTTTTGGGATGGCGTTAAGTGATTGGTTAAAGCGGTTGTAAATGTTTACTCATTAATTTTATTTATAAGAGATTAAATTATTAAAAAAGTTATTCAATTTAGCCTATAATTTTGATCAAAATTGTAATTTTGAATTGATAAATTATTGTTTTTAATACCCTATTACACTTTATTGTACAATTACACTTTATTATACAAAGTAAACTTTAAAATAATAATTACTACATTTTACGTTAAAATAAACAGTTTCTTTTATTTTCTTAATTGAAAAAAAAAACAAATTACTACACATTATTATGATTTATTTCCCAATACATATGTAAGTAATTGGTATAAAATTAAATATAGATTGTTATTATTTATCTCAAGACTACCATGATATTCACTATTTTTTTGTATTATGGTAGATGTCCATATACATATTATAGTTATTGATATATGTGAGTAAACAATATTAATTTATAAATTATAAGAGACAGCCCCTAGTCACATGCATAACCACTATGATGTTCATTATATTTATCATTATGTACAATATCATGATGGATATCATTTCCATTTCTCTCTAAATTATAATATGCAGTTATATGTACAACTATCATGATGCTCATAACATTTATCATTATGGTATAACTACATGATGGATATCATTCCTCTCTTAATTATAACTTCTTATCATATATGTAAAACTACCATGCACTTATATGTACAACTATCATGATGCTCATAACATTTATCATTATGATATAACAACATGATGGATATCATTCCTCTCTTAATTATAATTTGTTTTCATATGTACAACTGCCATGATGCCCACTACATTTATTAGTATGCTATTATATATCCCACTACACATTCCAATTATAGATATATGTGCAGAGACAAAAACTCTGATGGATATCATTCTTCTTTGAATTATAATCTATAGTGACATGTACAAACACCATCATTCCCACTACTTTTATTATTATGGTATAATATCTCAATACATATTCTAGCTATTGATATATAAACGAAAACAATATGATTAATATCATTACTCTTTGAAATATAACCTTAAATACATGACCCTTAGTATGGATATCATTCCTCTCTTAATTATAACATACTGCCATATGTACAACTACCATGATGCTCACTACATTTATTATTATGATAGTATATATCCCACTACACATTCCAATTATATTATAGATATATGTGCAGAGACATAAACTCTCATGGACATCATTCTTCTTTGAATTATAAACTATACTGACATGTACAACCACCATCATTCCCACTACTTTTATTATTATAGTATAATATCTCAATACATATTTTAGCTATTGATATATAAGCTACGAAAATATGATGAACATCATTACTCTTTGAAATATAACCTTAAGTACTTGTCCCTTAGTGACATACAAAGTCACATGCACAATCACATGTAATACTTATTACATTATGTTTAATTAAATAAAATATCAGTAGCATACATTTCCTTAATCTCGAAAAAGATATTTTCAATTTTTTATATTTTCAAAACTTTTTAAAATATTCCAAATATAAATATTTATATATTTAATAATTAAATTAAAAACATAAAATACATTTATAAATTTATATATATATATATATATATATATATATATATATATATATATA
>JZKD02S1594803.1:334238-359666 GCA_000966675.3 Picea glauca | reverse complement strand
TTTAAAATAAAAAAATAAAAAAAATCTATACAAATATGTATACTTACAAACTTAATAAAAAAACTCCAAAATGTAATTAAAAAACTTCAAAATACTTTATAGATCACATTTTAGTTTTTTACATAAATAACATACCCAACTTTAAAAGCCTCAAAAAATCTATTTTAACAAACTAAATAATTAAAAATTCAATTTCATTGTTTTAAATAACTAATGAATCAGAATTATTCGAAACAGCCATAACCAATAAACATGAAAAAGTGACATATACATATTACAAATGATTTATATAAGAAATTAGCGATGTTTCAATTTTTTTTTTTGTCATTAGAAGATAGATATTTAGTGGGTATTTATCGTTAATCATTAGTTAATCATAAAATTTACAAATTATTTGTTATTTTCTTTGAAAAATTGAGAAATTAGATAAATTTATTTTTAAGTGTAAAGAAAAAAATAAGCATTACCAAAATAAGAATAAATTTTCACAGACTCCATAGGGAAATTAGTCAATTCCTAAAACTCCATGAGATGAAAGAGAGTGTCACCTTTGTGACACTAAAAAGGTTGAAGATAAAAAACATTTTCTCTTAGATTATCCAACCTATACCCATCCAAAATTATTATAATTTATTTTCACAAACTTTATAAGTTTTATATACCAATTTTTTACATTTTAAAAATTAAAAAAAATCTATATACAATCTGTATAAATTTAATAAAAAAATTCAAAATACAATTATTTATATGTTTTAAAAATCAAAGGTTATAAAATGTGTAATTGTTTATATGTTTTAAAAATCAAAAGTTATAAAGTATATATTTTAGTTTATGTACATAAATGACATACCCAACCTTAAAAGCCTTGGAAAAGCTATTTTGGCAAAGTAAATAATTAAAAGTTAAATGTCATTGTCTTAAATAACTAAATAACTTAAGTTATTGTAAAAACCATAAACAATAAACACGAAAAAGGTCCATATACATATTATAAATTATTTATATAAGAAACTAGTAATATCCCCTTTTTTTATGTTATTAGATGATAGATATTTAGTGGGTATTTATAGTTGGTCATTAGTCAATCATAAAATTTGCAAATATTTGATTTTCTCTTTAAAAAAATTTTGAGAAATTATAGTTAATCATAAAATTTGTAAATATTTGATCTTCTCTTTAAAAAAAAATTGAGAAATTAGATAAGAGTATGGTTTCTCATGAAAGAGAAGTGCTCCAAAGTTATTATAATTTATTTTTACAAACTTTATCTTGATAATAATTATAGGTGAAGAAAAGGTTTGCTATAAGCATTAGGCCTTCAAGCAGATAGGTAAAAAAAAACTCGATCACAAGAACCTCTTGAAACATAAAGTTTAAAACACTGAAAAACATTCATAGCATCATTATAATCAAACATCCATTATAACACAACCACAACATCTCATATGGATCATTCAATCATGAGCATTTCATAATAAGAGGAAACAAGATGATGAAAGGAAACTGACTTCTATTAATGAAAATGTCTCAAATCCCATACATAACCAGAGAACAACTCTGTTTAGTCAAAATATTACAAAGGGGAGCTCTGCTCAACCATCGTACCTTCTCAAATCATTCATATGATGTATTTATAATCAAGACAATAGCTGGTGTCTTCTCTTGTCTATCTCGTTCCTTCTATCAGAAGGAAACCATGGTCAGTATGGGATGAAAGAGAAGCTGCCCTCTGTGGTACTTCGGGTTGTCAGCTTTATGTCTCCTCGACCAGACCCTCCATGCTCCCATTTAAGGGGGTAGTTGATTGTTCAACCACCAGTACTTATTTCATTAACTGTAACACGCATGTTTCCCCCAACTTGTAATTAATCATAAAATAGGATTACCATGCTAAGGCATGTAGACGATGTAAATGTATTATAGTTAAATTGTTCATAACTGACTGTTGGGGGGTGGAGCCTTAAAGTACAAGCCATGATATATCTAAAGGAAAGAATCAGTTAATGAAGGATACGACTGGTGGTTGAACAATCAACCAACCCCATGAATGGAAACATGGGTTGTCAGCCCGAAGTACCACAGATACATGCAGACCTGAGCTTCATTCTGACAGAAGGAACAGGATAGGTCAGAAACCTTCCTAAAAAAGGAAGGTAAGATACATACACACAGACAATAAGAGAAGAGACACCAAACAAGGACACAAGCTCAAAAAGGAGACGTGGGAACCAAAAGGAAGGGCATAGAACACGACTTGAGGGACCCAAACATGAGCTTGATGTTGAGGAAGCGTCTGATAAACTTCGCAGGGTCGTTGTGACAGAGAGAGTCTCTCTGAGAGATGGCATAAATTCCCTAGTGATATCATGGCTTGGCACGGGGGTGGACAAAGTGTTAAGAATGAATGCCTCTGAGCCTATGGTTGGGTGGAAAGGCACACACCCACAGTCAGTTAGTTGGATGCAACTTGTAATAGATAAGTATTCTCTTATCCTATGCAATTGAACTGTAACTATGTAATAAAATTGGATATACTGTGAATGTTTTCAAGGATGTGCATGATTGTTTAGTAGTTATATTGTATCCCTTTTATTTATGCTTGATTGTGTAATTCGGCAAGTAAGAAATTATATGGTTCAAACATGAATTGTACTTGTAAATGCTTGAGCCATGTGGTGGCTTAAGCTAGAGCGATGAACTGTGAGTTCATCGACTTTGGGCATAGTTTCATGTATGCATGTCGACACTCCTATTCGTTCTAAGTCCCTTGGAGGAAGGAGTCTGTTAAAGATCAGGAAAGATAGTGCACGTATGCACAGGCTCTCTGCAAGGTAGACAGAGACCGAGAACCACTTAAGTTCTAGAGTTGATGAATGAGCTCAAGGGGTGCGCAGAAGAATTATTCTAAGTGTTAAGTTCAAGAGAAAGAGCGCAAAGCTCTTAAGCCTTTCAAAGCTAACAAATCTCAGGAAAGATAGCGAGATTGAAGTATCGAAAGGGAAGGTTCCTTCATATAGAAGACGAACAAACAAGATCTGTTCGGGAAGAGCGAAGGTCTTTTGTGACCGTTGAATATGGGAAAGAGCATGAGAATTAACACCTTGAGTCCTTAGGACTTCGCGAGTTCAACGAATTGAGCGAATTCATCGTAAGGGAGGTAAAATCCCCGAAGTCCCGAAGTTAATATGGGCCTTAGATCTTAGGATTCTCGGGAGCCATCCTGACCGTCAGATCTAGGAGGTAGTTAGTTTGGCGTTAACCGATTTGAGAGAATAAAGACGTAGTGATGCCAAAACCCCTGAAGAATGAAGTAGTGAAGTAATATGGAACCTGGATCTATGGATCCTTCGGGACCCCTCTCTACCGTTCGATTGAAGGAAGGTGGGTATCATATCGAGAGCATGTGGGAAGGCACTTGTTGAGTGATGGTGTTGCCAAGAGTGGCACAAAAGTGAGACCCTGAGAGGAGGTTGTGAACCGTCTATCTGGGGTCTACATGGATAGATTAGGATCGTCAGATATAGCTCGTGGTCAGCTCGTTACTAACCAACTCCAGGATATTTCATTCAAGGATTGAGTAAACCTACCGAAGTGTCAAATTACATCCTAAGCGTTGGTGCCAGGAGACACATGGCACTAGATCCTTCGCTTCAGAGGTTTAGTGCTCCGGAGGAAAATGGATTGTGTCAAGAGAGAACTCTCGAAGAGCCAGAGGCCGGAGTTCACCTGAGTCGTCGATCTCAGAGGACAGGTGTCATAATATCTTCCACTTCAGAGAAAAGTCACTCCATAGAAAATCTTGTGGAAAAAGGCGAGAACTTCTGAAGGCCGAAGTGTCAGAGTCCATCATGACCGTTGATAGTAGGGGATGTGTGTCATCAGATCTGACACTCCATAAGGATTTCACTCCAGAGATTTGTGTTGGTGATTACTTTGAAACTCTTGAAGTGCGAATCCCCAAAGTGATCTGTAGCCATCAATTCATGGGAGACACGTGTCGATAGATTGTTAACTTCGGGTGAAAGCCTTTCGGGAGAAAGTGTGTGTGGATATGTAAAAACTCCCGAACGTTGAAGTCCTGAAATAAACCAGGATCATTGATTTGGACGTATGCATGGTGCACGATCATTGACTCTAGAAGAAAACTCCCTGGGAGAAAAAGGTTGCAGAAATGCCCGAAGCTCCCAAATACCGAAGTCCCAAAATGAAACTAAGTCGTTGATTTACAACGGACACGTGGCGCTTGATCTAGAATTTCGGGTACGGAGTACTTCAGGAGGAAAGGTTGTGTGAGTGTCCGATACTCTCGAACATAAAATTCCTGGAGTGAATCAGGACTATCGAAATACCCAAGGACACGCGACGTCGGATTGTGAACTTCAGAGAATTGTCATTCTGAGGGGAATTCATGCGGCGGTTGTCTTGGCACCTATTGTTTTGGCGTCTGGTCACATCTCATGATCATATGCAAGTATAAGAGGAATGGAATAACCCAACAGACTTAGAAGAGGATATTTTCCAGTTTTGAGCTCAGTTCGGAGCATGGAGGTCGTGGCTGGAAATCCCTAGAAGAGCAGAATGAAATAGAGACCCCTTAATGAGGGTATTGTTCTCTCAAGGAGAACACAATTTTTATGCCACATTGTGGGTGTGTTACAAATTGGTTTCAGAGCATGGTTAAAACACTTGGTCTGCTTGGGCTCATGTACAAGTTGCATAAAAAAGTATTTTTATCTGCATTTACTCCTTGAGGAGAAGGACTACAGATTGAACCTGTGATTTTGGGAATTCTTGTTGAATTTCAACAGAAGAATTTCTTTAACCCTTTGTCAACATGGTAACTACTCTTACTGGAGTAGGTATATGATAATTAACATTAATAATAATATTTGAATGTGGATAGTGGAAGGTGGCAAGGTTCTGTCAAGGGTAGTTGAAGCCCGAAGGAAAGATGACCTGGTGTTCGTAACATTGCCTCTAAGCATGGGCAGTTGGAACCTCGTGCACTGATGATGGTTGATTATATAATGGTTAATACCTTTTTGGGATTAAAGTAATCTAATAGGATCAGGTAGTATCCTTGGCAGTATAATTACTGCTTTATATTAAACTTAGAGTATGTAACTCCTCATGACCAGAGGAAAGGTGAGATGGGTAAAGGCTTATAGAAGTTGAGGCAAGAAGGTTTTCTTGCGAGATGTTATAGTATAAAAGGGAAAGTGACCCTGGTTGGTTATTTCCATAAAGAGAAGGAAACATCACTATGAGTTATAAATGTGAGATTAGTCATGTAAGCGACTGTAATCTCTAACTAAAGAACACTAATGATAAAACTAAGCTAGTGTGATGAATACTTAGTTGTGTGTGTATGCTTGAGTGCATGGATTTAATGCATTATGAAGCTTCTTGATATGAAGCCTGATATTAACACCAGTTAGGTACAAATGATATTAAATGTGCAAGTGATGCACATGTATGATGTAAGAGTATAAGTATAATAAAGGCCCAATATGGTTGCCCTGATGAGTGAAATGTGAGGCAAGCATAACACTTGCCAATATTGAATGAATACAATGGATGCATGGTTGACTCCATTCTGAAGAGTCATTAAAGTTATGTTTTGAATGATAGTTTAAGGGGAATGTGATCCATCTCCCCAAGAAAAGCTAATATAAATTAGATAAAAGGGTAAATGAGAAAAGATGCTATGTTGTCATGATAAGAGGCAAATGATTATGCCTTTGAGGATCACATGAGAAGGATTGTGAACAATCCTGACTTGACTGATCTTAAAAGTAAATATGTATGTGGGTTTTGAAACATACCTATAACAACTACATTCAAGATTAGGATTATGAATATGGTTAAGTACATCATGGATGTAAGTTAACAAAACCAGAATATAAGAATCCTGGATTACAATTTGAAAACGTCATGTAATGAATAGAATACTAATGAATGAATAAAGGAGTATGTTTGATTGAATAGGCTTGGTTGGAGACATGTTAAGGAAAGGTAGTGAGGCCTTTAGAGATAAATCAGCTATATTGAAAAGTCCTAGGTGGTGTAGAAAGAATTGGAAGAAGGGGAGAGCCCCTAACTCCTTTCTTGCTATGTGTTATGTTTCCTCTGGAATGAGAAAGTTGATTTACTAATAAAAGTAAATTTTTTGAAACCATAGTGATGATGATTGTATTACTGCAGAAACAATTGATAAATGTCTATATTGCATTCCTAGGAACCCTTGAGAATAATGTGATGAAGTGCATAAATATATGCTAGGTCATTTTGAAGAATTTTTATGGATTTGAATGCTATGATACATGCATTTTAATTGATATTACAACTAATGATGCATGTTGTGTATAGAAGGGAATTGGAACTGTAGAGGAAGACAATTACCAATAATGGTCAATCTCAAGTAGAGGATGACCATGGGAAGGTTGCGGTCGAAATACTATGAAAATCCTGCTAAAGCATTGCTGATGAGGTAAAAATAAGAAAGAGGGTGCTAGCAACCAAGAACATATATAAAAATGTTCATGCTTATGTGGCTCAAGGTATGAAAAGATTGGGTGAGAATCCATTCCGAAATATTTTATTGTCTCATGTTATGCCCAAAATTTTGAAAGGGTAGTTGTATGCCATGGATACCCAAGTAGGGTATGATTTGGGAAGGAGAAACTAAATGTTGGAGGTGTGAACCTCTGGCAGTGAAGATTGATTGTATGATGTAGGATCATTTGAACCAAATGATTTGTGTTGACTCAAAAGGTCAAAAATTTTTACTAACAGATCGTATAAGTCCCTTTGATCAACTACAGATCGAGATCGTGAGGATCGCAAAAGAAAACCCTCATCGAATCAGATTAACCAAGAGCCTGACAAAGCAAGTGAACATGATCCATTCATCGAAAGGAAATCGATCTCAGTCGTCATATTTATTTCAAGATCCACTGGAGTTAATGGATCAAACACCAATCATTCGATGAGATCAACGAACCATATTCATTGCAGAGATCGAATGAGAACACGGGTTAACTACAGAGCTTGTGCCCATAATTTAAATTCAATGTAGCTTTTTTTTTAGTTTTGGGTCCGATCGTAGATCAGACAACTCATATTCATTGCAGAGTGTGGAAGAGGAATTAACGGGAGCATTAGTTCACAGACCGCAATCAACCTACACCAATGATCCTGTCGGGTGGATTATCAACGACCCGATTAAAAGAGTTGGGCGAGCACTCTTCAGATTACGGAGATTGAACTCTCCGATAAAGAGCGAGCACATTGATGATTCTACAACCCCTGTGAACCGTTGATATGTGAATGATCGGTGGGTGGACCTGCAAGGAACCCACATTTTAATACCACATAAACTCGTACCGTGATTGGGTTCTATGGTTGAATTTGGAAAATCGAAGCTTTGCTCTCAGTCTAAATTCTCGGTCAAATACTTCTATGATGGAGTTGTTGTATTTTGAATCGTGTGTTTTAGAATTGATCTAGGGATAAGATCGATGACCTGTATTCATTGTGGGGAAGGTATATGCATGCGGGTTAATGTCAGGACCTGTACCCATAAATTAAACTCAATATAGTTTTGTTTTGAGTTTTAGGTCCGATCGTAGATTGGACGACCCGTATTCATTACAGAGATCAGAAGGAGAATTAAACCGCGAGCTAGTTAAGGTTCCGCAATCCCTTGCAACCGTTGGATCTGGGGGAAGATGGATCATCACCGTCGAGTTGCAGACAAGGGGTTAAGCCAGGATCATAGCGCCTGGACATAGGAGTTGAAAGGATATCGCCTGAAAAGAATAAAGTCTAGGTCACTACTCTCGGTCGCATGAATAGAAAACAGAGTTCCCAGAGGCCAGTCAAGGAAGATAGAGTTTAGCACACTATGATTAGACAGTGGTCACGGGGACTGGTTCTATGGGAATCAGGGTGATCATAGTTAGAACGTTGCATGGAATGCATTGAAGGAATGCATGTTTACATAAGAGGGAAGACGACGGATTTCCCATTAAGGAAGGAGGACCTTCCAGTACTCTACTTAAGTTAAAGAGGTATTAAGGAAAAGAGAATTTCTTGGGTGGCCACGAGTGTTGGCACCTTGGTTACTAATGAAGGCATAATGCTTGGGTGCATTCAAGAGAAACTTGTAGTTTCATATGTACTGATTTGGGATCATGATCATCCTATAGCCGGAAGTATGGTCTTGTTGTAAGAATGAATGAAAATGAATAATCCATATGATGAAAAGGTTGGTTAAATTCCAACACACCATGACCAAGAAACTGTCTTAGAATGTGAAAAAATTGAAATCAATGCAAGAGTGCATTAGGTATGAATGTGGCCATGAATATTGGCACATTTGTTAAAATCCTTTGAAATGTTGAATTACGTTTTGAAAGGTTTGGTATGTTGAAATGAGGCATAGGCAAGGAATGAGATTCCCTTTTTATGTTTATGTAGATGTGATGAACTGTTAGTATGCATGGTTTTGAATATATATATACATGGATGCATGAGAGAGTAACAGTTTGTTTGGTTGTGTAAAGAATGAACTGCAAGAGGAAAAGGGTCTTGGATATGGCAGTGTTGTAAGCCCATAAGGAAGACCAGTTGCCTGCTAAGCCAAACTGCAAGGAATGGTATTTCCTTTTTGAGAAAGTGAATTGGATTGTTAGTATGCACAATTCTGAAATTGTTTGTGAGCCACTGCAAGTATGTGATGAAAATATAATGTGCATGAGAAATAACAATTTATTTAGCCGATGAATGAATTGCAGGAAGAAAGAGTCTTGGATATGGCAGGGTTGTAAGCCATAAGGAAGACCAATTACCTACTGAGCCAAACCGATATGGGAAGGAAAGTCCCATAATTATGAATCTGGTTCCTGTGCAGAACAAATATGAAAATAAAGTGTGGAATTTGGAAATCTGTGGGTGACATATTTACCAGAAAACTTTGAATTTAAAATTTATGATGATGTCTCATGAATTTCTGTATGCCAGTGATACGGGTGAGAAGAAAATATATGTCCAGAAAGGGCAGATGAAATCTTTAAAGTTGTAAAAACATGAAACATGGATACTGTTGATCCATGGTAACCTCGTGGTAAGCCATCATCGCCTAGAATATGTTGTGTTGAGCTAACAGAAGCCGGAGGGACACCTCGGTAGAGAAAGTCTGAGCGACGGCTCGATAAAGTCTCTGGAATTATTCCCGTGAGAGAAAACCTTGGCAAGGAAAGATGGATCACCCGAGGGACTGTATATCAGAGAAGGGGATGCCTGAGCCTGGACTTGGAGGGTGAGTGACCGCAAGAAAGAGGAAACCTTGATAGTTCTTGTAAACTATTGGTTGGGAGAATGAACACGATGGGTAGTTCTTCCTGTGTGAGAAAACCTTGGCAAGGCAAGATGGATCACCTGAGGGATTGTATAGCAGAGAAAGAGATGCTTGAGCCTGGGCCTGGAGGGTGAGTGACCGTAAGGAAGAGGAGACCTTGATAGTTCTTGTAAACTATTGGGATCATACACACAATGGGTATGTCAAGGAAAAACAGTGAGCCTGGATAACAAGACAACCATGTGGATACAAATCCACAAACTGCGCGGATAATTATTGTGCTAGATTATAAAATTTTACTAGAAATTTTATGCAACAGTAAAACTTTTTCACATGAGACTATGATTAATGTGCTTGTTGTTTAAGAATTTATTGAAGAAAGGTCATGAAGTCTAAGAGTCTGGAAAGGGCCTAACCATGAAAGAAGATCGATATTTTTGAAGCAGTTGAATGTGGAATTCATAACAGGTGCTATTGAGAAAGAACAACAAGGATGGTATTCCTTTTAAGGGGGAAGGGATTGTAACACCCATGTTTCCCCCATCTTGTAATTAATCATAAAATAGGATTACCATGCTAAGGCATGTAGACGATGTAAATTTATTATTGTTAAATTTCCCATAATTGACTGTTAGGGGGTGGAGCCTTGAAGTACAACCCATGATATCTCTAGAGGAAAGAATCAGTTAATGAAGGAAAGGACTGGTGGTTGAAAAATCAACCACCCTCATGAATTGAAACATGGGTTGTCAGCCCGAAGTACCACACAGACATGCAGACCTGAGCTTCCTTCTGACAGAAGAAACAGGATAGGTCAGAAACCTTCCTAAAGAAGGAAGGTAAGATACATACACACAGAAAGCAAGAGAAGAGACACCATACGAGGATGCAAGATCAAAAAGGATATGCGTGAACCAAAAGGAAGGGTAGATAATAGGACCTGGGGGACCTGAATGTGATCTTGATGTTGAGGAAGCATATGATAAACCTCGCAGGGTCGTTGTGACAAAGAGAGTCTCTCTGAGAGATGGCATAAATTCCCTAGTGATAGCATGGCTTGGCACGAGGATTGCCAGAGTGATAAGACTGAATGCCTATGAGCCTATGTTTGGGTGGAAAGGCACACACCCACGGTCAGTTAGTTGGATGCAACTTGTAATAGATAAGTATTCTCTTACCCTATGCAATTGAATTGTAACTGTGTAATAAAATTGGATATACTTTGATTGTTTTCAGGGATGTCCATGATTGCTTAATGGTTATATTGTATCACTTTTATTTCTGCTTGATTGTGTAATTGGGCAAGTAATAAATTATATGGTTTAGACATGAATTGTACTCGTAAATGCTTGAGCCTCGTGGTGGCTTAAGCTAGAACCATGAAATGGGAGTTCGTCGACCTTGGGCACAGTTTCACGTATGCATGTCGACACTCCTAGTCATTGTGAGTCCTTTGGAGGAAGGATTCTGTTAAATATCAGGAGAGATAGTGCACATATGAACTGGTTCTCTGTGAGGCAGACAGAGACCGAGAGCCACTTTGTCGTGTCCCCAAGGTCGAGCCCCATTGCAAACCATGTTTTGAAAGAAATTGTAATTATGTTTTATAGGCTGGTGAGCCAAGTTTTTATAAGATGGTGGCTTATGTGATTGTTAGGCCAGAGAGCCTAAGGATTGGAGGCCAAGGGCCTAATTTTGTACTTGTATGTATGCAGGACATTTAATAAAATTGTAAACACTGCCAGGTGCAGACCGACCACGATGAATGAGTGAAGGGGGACTGAGCATCCACAGAGTCGGCAAGAAATTAGGGGCTAGAAGGTGGGAAAGGGACTAAGTGTTAATCCTAGGGGGCTTAAGCCTGGGAATAATATTTTAATATTATCCCAAAAAGACATGTGCATTTTATGTTTTATCCTAATTTTCTGGCAAGGGGAGGACGTACAAGGGTGATGCATGCTGGTGGAACGCATCCAGTTCCATGGGTGACAAGTGTCAACCCTGATGCATGCGAATAAAACGGCCAGGGTGAGCCATGAGAAGGGTTCCTCCTCCATTCTACCTGATTGCTTGAACGCGTACAGAGCCCTGGATAGTATGACCAACCCGACTGCTACAGAGAACCTTTGTGCGTCCCTGTGATTCAAAAAGTCTGTGTCTGGATCTGAGAAAACCCATGTGTACATTCCCTGAACGAGAATCCTGTGTTGATTTCGGGAAAGAATCTGTGTTTGTTTTGGAAAGCTGGTACACCCCTTCTCTGTTCTAAATCGGGAAGTCTGAATCGACCTCTACGTGGACGACTCGTCACACATCCATGAGAATCCAGAGTGTGATTCTATCCCGTGTTGCCAGTTTGAGAAAACGGAAGTGTCCCGTCCTTGCTAAGCTTGGTTATGTTGTTGCACCTATCTGGAGCTGCCCTGGGGTGTTTGTGTCTGGATTCCTATTGATTGTGGTGGACGTGTAGTGTTTGATCCTGTGTTTCTTGTTGGCTATCTTGTACAACACTCTCTCCAGGTGAGAGAGGTGGTTGAAGTTGGAAGAAAAGGTTGTTGGACCTGTGAGCGACTCCCTCTAGGTGAGAGAGTGCGTAGAGGAAGGAGAGAACTCCTGGAAGGAACCTTGTAGCTGCCATAGAACTCGGAGACTTCTGGTCCGGCGTGTTGCTGTAACCCAAGGCAAGGGAGATTAGTAGCTGAAGGACTTTCCAGGTGACAGAGAAGGTGTATACTCCTAGGGTGGAGCAAGCATGTGGGGAATGAGGGTCTGTGGGCAGTGAGGGTGGGAGGTTCCTTGGAGAGAATTCCATCCTTGTGGTTGTGTGTTGTTTCTCTGTAACCTCAGCCTAGCATAGGATTCCTTGTCTTGGGGTGGAGCTTAGTCCTAGCTCGGGGATTACCCACTGCTGAGTTGATGAGTAATGTGGTCTAAGGTTGGGAGTTTCATGGAAGGCCTGCACTTGGTTGGTGGATTCTATCACTGTTAAAAAGATAAGTATCTGATTACACTTTAATCATGTTTTGCATGATTCTGCTGCTTATGTTATCATGATTTCTGCTGTGTATATGAATTAATATGAAATGTTATTGATTGTTAATTATAGCAGTAATAATAAGTTTTACTCTGAGCTTAAAAGTGTTTATTTGTTTAAATGCATGTGGATTATATAATACATGTATGAGTTATGTACAAAGTGGTGTTATAGATGTCTTAAGAGCGTTTAAGCCTTGGTAGCCAGGAAAGGTGCGCTACAATTTGGTATCAGAGCCAAGGTTTCGACACTGAGCCTAGATGGGCCAGTGGAGCAGTCTATGGATCGAGAGTGCGAGGGAAATTGGGTCTGGAAGGCCAATTTCAGACATTGGTTTGCTCCGAAGTGTCAAGGAGTTACTTGACGAGTTTTAAGCTCAGAAGATTTAGCGGCATGTGAAACCGCAGTCGGTGTGGTCTACGGCCACAGGGAGATAAGTCTCCACACCAATAGTGTTAGAACCTTAGGATCTTCTTGGGAGGGAAGGTGAACCCTCGTGACCGTCAGATCTGGAGAGTGTGCGCAGGGTTTAAATTCCTTTTGATTTTCACATGAGTGTGGGAATCACGATATGTGGAGGAGTAAACCATAGATTTATGGATTTTGGTAGATGGAGGTTCGATATGGGGAGTGCACGAACTCCCGATGCCTGAAACCTCGAAATGACGAAAAGATATACGCCGTTGATCTGAGGAGGCGATCTGACTATTGGATTCCATGCTTGGAATGGACGTGGGCGCATGAATGCGTACCACGTGCTAGTGAGTTGAGAAGACAAGCGAGAGTGGTGGGACCCAATGATGTCATTAAAAGTGTCGTGGACCCTCCTGAATGTGCCACATGCCACCGTGGTGGTGGGTGACAATTGTTCTATGTGGGCCCAGAGGGTAAGGTAAATCGGAATTTCGGAAGTTGGGGGTTGGAAAGGAAATAAAGTATGAAAGCCTCGTGGACCGAAACCCCAAAACCAGAAGTCCCAAAGTTTCGAAATCTCCGAAGACAGAAGAATCGTTGTGGATTTTAAGGACGACAATTGTGTTATGGGCTCGGAGAGTAAGGAAACCAAATTTTCGGAATTCGGAAATTGTAATGAAAAAAGGTTGGGAGTCACTTCATCATGAACTCCTGGGTACCGAAGACCCTAAACCCTGAAAAATGAAGTCCCTAAATGCCAAAAACGAAAGTTTCGAAAACCCGAAATTTGCAGAGCCGAACGAGAGCTCATAAAACTTATTTGAATCGAAATGTCTTTTGTCCTTGTTCGTATTGGCTTATAAATGTTGTGGATTGTTCATGAAGTTTTAATGGTCTGACAAACTTTGAATTGAATTGCACAGTGTGTGTGGAGAGTTCAACGATGGTCAGGACTCTAGTTAACCAATGCTGAGTATGGAATGGGAAAAAGTGTAGATTGCCTCTGAAACGGGAGACAAACAGGAAGGAAAGGATGTCAATGTGGAATTGGAAGGATCGAAATCCAATGGGCATGGAAAAGAGAAAGATAAGGAAGGGCACATAATGAAAATCATTGAAGGATTGCAAAGAGAGGCCCAGGCTCACCGAGTTTATAGCCGAAAGCTCATGAAAATCAGGGATCGACAGGGTGAATTCAACTTTAAAATGTTGAAGAGACTGGAAAGAATAGAAAAGAAATTGGAAAAAGGAAGTGACACAAGAAGATCAAGAAGTGTCAGAACCCCTGAGAGGAGAAGAAGATCGAGGAGTGGTAACAAACATTACCATCTCTCCCCAAAGCATTCTGGCAAGGAGACACATAGTAGTTCAAGACTATCCCCTACCAGAAAACACCGAAAATCTGGAAGGGATGAATTGAAAGGGGAAATCAACAAGATTAAACCGCCTACATTCTATGGTGAGCATAAGAAGGACGAAGATGCTAAAACATGGTTGCTGGGTATGAAGAAATACTTCCAACTGCAGAATTATTCTGCCCATGCAGAAGGAAGAATTGCAATGTACTAGCTAAAAGGAAAAGCATCCATGTGGTGGGATCAGTTGGTGTAGGTGCAACACATCAGAGTGAAATAGGTCACATGGAAGGAGTTTAAGAGTTATTTCGAGGAGAAATACCTGACCAAAAGATACTATGATAGAAAGATGAAGGAGTTCTTCGAACTCAAGTTGGGCAGCATGACGATTGATGAGTATGAAAGAAGTTTTCTGGAACTACTGAAGTATGTTCCGTTCATCAAAGACGAGGCTGTCAAAATTCAGAGGTATCTGAGTGGACTACCACCTACCATTGGTGACAAGATTCAGTATGACGATCCTAAGACCATGGAAGAAACCATAAGAAGGGAAAAATGTCTATACGAACAGCAAAGAGAAAAGCCTACCTTTCGAAAGGCTTGGGATGACCAGAAGAGGTTTAAGAAAGAACAGAGGCAGAAGGGAAACATGCCTCCCTTTTTCAGAAATAGTCCTTGGGGATAGTTATCTTTTAGAGAGCCTAGGAAAGTTGAAGGGAGTGAGCAGATGCCAAGACCGCCACCTATGGAGTGTTGGGGCTATAAAGGGAATCATAGGTACAGAGACTCCCCCCACATAAAAGATAAAGAGAGAACTTTCCATACTGTTCAGCGAGCTGAAACAGTGGAGGATATGGGCAGCAGAATGCCAAGGATCTACGCATCCGTGGACAACAAGCAAGAAGAATTTCAATCGCACATGATTGAAGTGGAAGGTACGATCAACAATCGGCCACTTTTTATTTTAATTGATTCAGGGGCTAGACATAGTTATGTAGATCCTAGAATGGTGGACAGTTTGCATCTAACAAGAAGCAAACATGAAAAGCCTTGGCTAGTGAAGTTGGCCACAAGAACCAAAAGTAAGGTCACTGAATTGGTTAAGCCTTGTTCAGTGGACATGAAAGGAATGAGCACCAAGGTTGAATTGAACATTCTGCCTTTAGGCTCATACGATTGCTTAATTGGGATGGACTAGTTGGACTAGCACCATGCCCTTTTGGACTTCCATAACAAGAGGTTTACATGCCTGAATGACGAGGGAAATCAGGTAACAGTCCAAGGAATTCCCAGAGCCATGACTGTTAGGGAAATTCCATCCATGCAGCTGAAAAAATGTTACCGGAAAGGCTGTCAATTATTTGCATCTCGGGTGGAAGAAGCATCCCAAGATGTAGTCTCGAATCTGGAAGACCACGAGGTACTCAAAGAATTCAAGGATGTATTTCAGGAGGTACCTGGACTACCTCCGAAGAGGGACATCGATTTTTCTATAAATTTAATGCCTAGAGCAGCTCCAGTTTCGAAGGCTCCTTATAGAATCAGTACGCCAGAGCTGAAAGATTTGCAATTGCAGCTCAAAGAGCTACTAAAGAAGGGATACATTCACCCCAGCGTGTCACCGTGGGGTGCCCTGATCCTATTCATGAAGAAGAAAGATGGGACGCTGAGACTGTGCATTGATTTTCGGTAGTTGAATAAGGTCACTGTCAAGAACAAGTATCCTCTGCCAAGGATTGATGATCTTTTTGATCAGTTGAAGGATGCGAAAATATTTTTGAAAACAGATCTTTGATTAGGATATCACCAAATGAGAATAAATGATGAGGACATCAGCAAGACCGCCTTTAGAACAAGGTACTGTCATTATGAGTTCACGGTGGTGCCGTTTGGGTTGTCCAATGTGCCTGTTATTTTCATGTGCTTAATGAATGGAGTGTTCAGAGATTATTTGGACAAGTTTTTCATAGTCTTCCTGGATGATATCTTGGTGTATTCCAAGATAGAGGAAGAACATGAGAAACACCTAAGAATGGTGCTATAGGTGTTGAGAGAACACCAATTGTACGCAAAACTGAGTAAGTGCTCATTTTATCAAAGGCAGATTCATTACTTGGGGCACATTATATCTGAAGAAGGGATCATTGTGGATCCTGAAAAGGTAGAGGCCATTCGAGAATGGCCAGTGCCAACGAATGTGGCAGAATTTAGATATTTTAAGGGTCTGGTAGGCTACTATAGGAGGTTTATAGCCGGATTCTCAAAGATAGCTCATTCTATCACTTCCTTACAAAGGAAGGAAAATAATTTCCATTGGACTGAAGAATGTGAGAGCAGCTTCTAGCGATTGAAGCAGCTACTAACCAGTGCTCCAATCCTGAAGATTGCAGATCCAAATAAGGATTACGTAGTGTGCACAGATGCATGTAAGGAGGGGCTGGGAGGAGTTCTCAACCAAGAGGGATTTGTAGTTTGTTATGAGTCCCGAAAGTTGAAGGAGCATGAGAAGAATTATGCCACTCATGATTTAGAGCTGGTAGCAATCGTCCATGCATTGAGGAAATGGAGACATTACCTCATGGGAAGGAGATTCGAATTAAGAATAGACCACAACAGTCTGAAGTATTTATTTGATCAACCGACTTTAAATGTCAGGCAAACTAGATGGTTGGAGTTCCTGTGTGAATATGACTTTGATATCAAGCATATCAAAGGGAAAGAAAATAAGGTGGCTGATGCACTCAACATAAAAGTGCACAAATTACATGCCATAGCCATTAGCATGTACAGGACTGAGATGAAAGACAGAATTTTGGAAGCTGCAAATGTTGATTTGCAGTACAGAGGTTTAGTAGCAAAGCTACAACAACATGAGAGACCACAGACCAAAGAAAGTTACACCTTGGGAACTGATGTCTTACTTTTGTATAAAAATAGAGTGTATGTACCCAATGCCCAAGAATTGAAGATGGAAATTCTAAAATAAATGCATAACGTGGATTATGCTAGACATCCTGGATATCAGAAGACTGTGGAAGCAATCAAAAGCCATTATTTTTGGCCGATTATGAAGAAGGAAATCGTTGAATACATCGCCAGATGTATGGAGTGCCAGAAGGTTAAGGCTGAGCATAGGCACCCAGCAGGGTTGTTGCAGCCTTTACCCATTCCTGAATGGAAATGGGACGTAGTAACAATGGATTTTATCACAGGATTGCCCAGAACAAGGAAGCAGCATGATTCAATCATGGTGGTGGTGGACAAGCTTACTAAAGCCGCCCATTTTATTCCACTGAAAACCACCCACAGGGCAGCTGATGTTGCTGATATCTTTTTAAAAGAAGTTGCACGCTTGCACGGAATTCCTAAGATAATTGTGTCTGATAGGGACCCAAAATTCACCTCGAATTTATAGAAAAGACTGTTCAAAGGATTCAGAACGAATATGAACTTTAGTACAGCATATCATCCTGAGTCTGATGGTTAGACAGAGAGGGTGAATAGAGTAATAGAAGACATACTGAGAATGTATGTGATGGATAAACCATCAAGGTGGGAAGACTACCTACATTTGGTAGAATTTTCCTATAATAATGGGTATCATGCATCATTGAAGATGATCCCATTCGAAGCACTTTATGGAAGAAAGTGCAACGCTCCAGTGAGCTAGGATAATCTAGATGACATAGTAGTAGTTGGGCCTAAGATGCTCAAAGAGATTGAAGATCAAATGATAAAAATTAAACGTAATCTAAAAGCTGCACAAGATAGGCAGAAAAGTTACGCTGTGGGCCATTTGAGATCCTGGAAAGGATTGGACCAGTTGCATACATGCTTGCACTACCTGCATCTATGACTGTACATAATGTGTTTCATGTTTCACTACTTAAGATATATGTACCTGATGCTAATCATGTTATCGATTGGAATGTGATTCAGGTGGAACAAGAAGGTGTCCTGCAAGTGCATCCTGTGCGCATATTGGACAGGAAAAGAAAATAGCTCCGGAATCAAGCCATAGATATTGTAAAGGTCTAGTGGACCTGGTATGGTCCTGAGGATGCAACATGGGAGCATGCAGATGTTATGCGGGTAGAGTACCCACATCTTTTTGAAATTTTTTGAAAAGCTTGCAGATTCTGTGTAAAGTTGCACTAAGGATAGTGCATAAATAAGGGAGGGGGATTGTAGTGTCCCCAAGGCAAAGCCCCGTTGCAAACCATTTTCTGAAAGAAATTGTAATTATGTTTTATAGGCTGGTGAGCCAATTTTTTATAAGTTGGTGGCTTATGTGATTGTTAGGCCAGAGAGCCTAAGGGTTGGAGGCCAAGGGCCTGATTTTGTACTTGTATGTATGCAAAACATTTAATAAAATTGTAAACACCGCCAGGTGCAGACCGACCACAATGAATGAGTGAAGGGGGATTGAGCATCCACAGAGTGGGAAAGGAATTAGGGGCTGGAAGGTGGTAAAGGGGCTAAGTGTTAATCCTAGGGGGCTTAAGCCTGGGAATAATATTTTAATATTATCCCAAAAAGACATGCATTTTACGTTTTATCCTAAGTTTCTGGCAAGGGGAGGATGTACAAGGCTGATGCGTGTTGGTGGAACGCATGTAGTTCCATGGGTGACAAGTGTCAACCCTGACGCATGTGAATAAAACGGCTAGGGTGAGCCGTGAGAAGGGTTCCTCCTCCATTCTACCTGATTGCTTGAATGCGTACGAAGCCCTGGATAGTACGACCAACCCGACTCATAGAGAGAACCTTCGTGAATCCCTGTGATTCAAAAAATCTATGTCTGGCTCTGAGAAAACCCGTTTGTACATTCCCTGAACGAGAAGCTTGTGTTGATTTCGGGAAAGAGTCTGTGTTTGTTCTGGAAAGCTGGTACACCCCTTCTTTGTTCTAAACTGGGAAGTCTGAATCGACCTCTGCATGGATGACTTGTCACGCATCCCTGAGAATCTAGAGTGTGAGTCTATCCCATGTTGCCATTTTGAGAAAATGGAAGTGTCCCATCCCTGCTAAGCCTGGCTATGTTGTTGCGCCTGTCTGGAGCTTCCCTGGGGTGTTCTTGTCTGGATTCCTATTGATTGTGGTGGATGTGTAGTGTTTGATCCTGTGTGGCTTGTTGGCCAGCTTGTACAACACTCTCTCCAGGTGAGAGAGGTGGTTGAAGTTGGAAGAATAGGTTGTTGGACCTGTGAGCGACTCCCTCCAGGTGAGAGAGTGAACAGAGGAAGGAGAGAACTCCTGGAAGGAACCTTGTAGCTTCCATAGAGCTCGGAGACTTCTGGTCCGACCTATTCCTGTAACCCAAGGCAAGGGAGATTAGCAGCTGAAGGATTGTCCAGGTTACAAACAAGGTGTATACTTTTGGGATGGAATAGGCATGTGGGGAATGAGGGTCTGTGGGCAGTGAGCATGGGAGGTTCCTAGGAGAGAATTCCATCCTTGTGGTTGTGTGTTGTTTTCTTGTAAACTCAGCCTAGACTAGGATTCCTTGTCTTGGGGTGGAGCTTAGTCCTAGCTCATGGGTGACCCACTACTAAGCTGATGAGTAGTGTGGTCTAAGGTTGGGAGGCTTGTGGAAGGCCTGCACTTGGTTAGTGGATTCTATCACTGTTAAAAAGATAAGTATCTGATTACGCTTTAATCATGTTTTGCATGATTCTGTTACTTATGTTATCATGACTTCTGCTGTGTATATGAATTAATATGAAACATTATTGATGGTTAATTATAGCAGTAATAATAAGTTTTACTCTGAGCTTAAATGTGTTTATTTTTTTAAATGCATGTGGATTATATAATACCTGTATGAGTTATGTACAAAGTGGTGTTATAGATTTCTTTAGAGCATTTAAGCCTTGGTAGCCAGGAAAGGTGTGCTACACGCTTAAGTTCTAGAGTTGATGAATGAGTGCAAGGGGTGAGCGGAAGAATTATTCTAATTGTTAAGTTCAAGAGAAAAAGCGCAAAGCTCTTAAGCCTTTCAGACATAACAAAGCTCAGGAAGGATAGCAAGATTGAAGTATCGAAAGGTAAGGTTCCTTCGTATGGAAGATAAACGAACGAGATCTGTTTGGGAAGATCCAAGGTTTGTTGTAACTGTTGAATACGTAAAGAGCGCGGGAGTTAACCCCTTGAGTCCTTCAGACTTCACGATTTCGATGAATTGAGCGAGTTCATCGTAAGGGAGGTAAAATCCCCAAAGTCTCGAAGTTAATCTGGGCCTTAGATCTTAGGATTCCCAAGAGCCATTCCGACCATCAGATCTAGGAGGTAGTTAGTCTGGCGTTAACCGGTTCGGGATAATAGAGGCTTAGTAACGCAAAAAACCTCGAATAATGAAGTAGTGAAGTAATATGGACCGTGGATCTATGGATCCTTTGGGACCCCTCTCGACCGTTCGATCAAGGGAAGGTGGGTATCATATCAAGAGAACGTGGGAATTCACTGGTCGAGTGATGGTGTTGCCAAGAGTGGCACAACAGTGAGACCCTAAGAGGAGGTTGTGAACCATTGATCTGGGGTCTACATAAATAGATTAGGACCATTGGATCTAGGTCTTGTTCATCCTAGCATTGACCAACTCTGGGATATTTCAGTCGAGGAGTGAGTCATCCTCCCGAAGTTTCTAAGTCCATCCTAGCCGTTGGCGCCATGAGACATGTGGCATCAGATCCTTCGCTTCAGACATTTAGTGCTATGGAGGAAAATGGATTGTGTGAAGCAAGAACTCCCGAAGGCCAGAGTTCACCTGATCCATCGATCTCAAAGGACAAGTGTCATAATATCTGCCACTTCGGAGAAAAATCATTCTGTAGGAAAGCTTGTGGAAAGAGGTGAGAACTCCCAAAGGCCAAAGTGTCGGAGTCCATCCTGACCGTTGATAGTAGGGGATGCATGTCTGAAGATCTGACACTCCGGAAGGATTGCACTCCAGAGTGAAATCCTTCCGGAGGTTTGCAATAGTGAGTACTTTGAAACTCCCGTAGCATGAAGCCCCAAAGTGATATGTAGTTGTCGATTCATGGGAGACACACGTTGATAGATCGTTAACTTCAGGTGAAAGCCTTTCGGGAGAAAGTGAGTGTGGAGAGGTAGAAACTCCCGAACGCCGAAGTCCTGAAGTAAACCAGAATCATTGATCTGGAAGGACGTGTGGCGCACGATCCTTGACTCTGAAAGAAAATGCTCCGGGAGAAAAAGGCTGTAGAAAGGCCCGAAGCTCCCGAATACCAAAGTGCCAAAATGAAACTAAGGCATTGATTTACAATGAACGCGTGGTGCTTGATCTAGAATTTTGGGTACAAATTACTTCGGGAGGAAATGTTGTGTGAGTGTCCGAGACTCCCGAACGTCGAAGTCTTGAAGAGAATCAAGATCGTCGAAATCCCCAAGGACACGTGACATCGAATTGTGAACTTTAGAGAATTGTCATTTTGGGGGGAATTCGTGCGATGGTTGTCTTGGCACCTGTTGTTTTGGCGTCTGGTCATAGCTCACGATCATATGCAAGTATAAAGGGAATGGAAGAACCCTAAGGACTTGGAATAGGATATTTTCTAGTTCTGATCTTTGTTCATAGCATGGAGGTCATGGCTGGAAAGCCCTGAAAGAGAAGAATGAAATAGAGACCCCTTAAGGAGGGTATTGTTCTCTCAAGGAGAATGCAATTTTTATACCCCGTCGTGGGTGTGTTACAAAATGGTATCAGAGCATGGTTATAACACTTGGCCTGCTTGGGCTCATGCACAAGTTGCATAAAGAGGTATTGTTATCTGGAGTGTTAGATTTTCCTCCATGTGTCCTCTTGTTTTGGATGGCGGAGATTCACTTCGAAGGTTCGGGTTTCAAGATTTTTCTTCCGCTTTCTCGCGCAATCCTCTGAAGTTCTGCATTTCCAAAGTGTTATATCTATCGACATGTGTCCTCAACATTCAATGGCTCAGATCTACTTCGAGAATTTTGGATGGAAATCTCCCGAAGTGACTTTCTCTAGGTTGACATGGAAGCCTCTCGTTACTTCGACACTTCGGGCTTCGGGAGATTTTGAATGCGGGCATGAATATTTCCCGAAGTGACTTTCTCTCGATTGACGTGGCAATCTCTCGTCACTTTGGGACTTTGACACTTCGGGGCTTCTGTCTAGTTGTTAATCCTTGCACGACTTGGAAACTTTGTCTGCCTGAGAGCCGTTGATCTGAACTGTACATGGGATCTCTGTCGTTGAAAATTGAGCCTGTCTTCTTGCTTGTATTCCAAGCTCAAGATGGAATACTCTAAAAGTTGTATTTCACTCATGGATTTTCCCTATGCAAACAAAGGACTTGTCCGGCCTACAAAAACTACATATGACCCATGACAACTTCATGTGATAACATAAACCATAATATGTTTGTATTATGCAAGCTCCCAATATTTCTCCAATCGTTGAAGATAGATCGAAAGGAATAAGCGATGCTTAGTTTGTCTTATATATTGATTGTTTTAAGTAGAAGGTAAAGTCATAACTACATAATTCTAAGTTTTTTTATATTCAACATTGGAATAGGTAGATTAATTTAGAATATTTTTATGGATGGATACATGTTTTTAGCTTTAAATAGTATAACAAATTACATGCAAACATATGAGATGAAAAAGAAACAACAAAAAAAAGGAGAATCCAAAAACAAGACTTTTGTTGGATTTGAATTGAGTTTCCAATAATGACATTCAAGATATGAAATCTATAATATTTGAGTAATTAGGGGATGGGTAAAGAAGCATAGTTGTGGTTTTGAACATTGAAGATTACATTCGATATCCTAGAAGTTCATAATTTTTTTTTTCATTTCATTTGTAAATATCAATGTACAACCAAGTAGCTCAAAATTTCAATTTTGTTTTATTTTCATATATGGTTGAAAATCAAACAACTTGTACTTAGAATTTCCCTTCTCTTTTTATACATAGACATAAATTGAAGTGTTCATAGTCCAATGGAATATTTAAACTATCATATTTTTTTGTGTGTATATATGTGTGTGTGTGTGTGTGTGTGTGTGTGTTTAACATGTGGAATAGAAGTAGTGTTGAGGTTTGTTGTTCACATTGGTGTTTTTTCTCGAAGTTGTGGCTACATATTTTAAGTGTTCCCTAATATTATATCAAATCCATATAGCATGCATCTTGGAAGGATTTCACTTAGAGAATATCTTGATTTTATTTTTATACAATATGTTCAATTATTTTAATTCATGACTATTGTTTCACGTAAAACTATTCAAGATCAATTTCTCTCTTTTCAACTTTCTTAGGATGTGGGTTTTGTGATCTGGATATATGAGAGGAACGAAATGATTAAAAGAATGAATAAAAAAACACAAAGATACATAGAACAATAATAGATATCCAGTGAAAAATAACTTCTATTGAATAAATGAAATAGGTTGAAACTGTAAAACTGTAGAACTCAAAACTTGCTCAAATGGTGGTAGCTATCTCTGAGAAGAGATGTGGCTGCCACATGCATCCTTCATAGCAGAATGATTACAATGAGGATCCAAAGGCCTTTTTAACATTATTCATGAATTACAAAACCCTAGACATCCAAAAACCTAACCCTAGGAGGTGAAAATCCAAAAGTTATGTGGGCCCTGATGGGTAAGTTGGTACCTCAACTTCCTCGTGTCGTAAATTTTGCATACGAACTCCATTTTAGGCGCATGATCGCCTGTTGGAAAGGTATTTTTGAGAAATACACATTATGATATCAAACTCTGATTCCATCTACAATTTGATTGTGGCAAGCCAAAAAAACATTGTTTAGGGCCCCAAAACGACCCTAGAAGTACAAAAAGATGTACTGGCATGAAAAATTCCAAACTAAGCCAGTTGGATTAGGTGGGTGGCCACCAATATCCACCTGGAAGATGTGTAGGGATTCAGACAACATTGGGAGTGTAGAACCCACAATTATAAAAAAGTACATAAGAACGTGCTGACTAAAAACTGTCAAGAGGAGCTAGTTGGAACAGGTCGGTGGCCACCAATATCCACTTGGATCAGTCCTCCCCCATTAGGAAGAAATGGTCTCCATTGCATTGAGTTCCCCCATCAGGTGAGGGAACTTCTGTTGAATTTGGTCATAGGTCAACCACTTTCCTTGGTGTAGGAGTTTCCCTGCCTTGACAACCCAATAACATTGGATCCTTTGTTGGCGATTGCCCTTAACCTATGTGTCCACTATCTGATCAGTGGATGCCTGATCCATGTATTCAGGGTTAAGCTCCATTGTTTTCATCTATTATTTGATCTTTGATTTTTCCAATAAGGCTGGAAAATATGGTTGAAGGAGGTCCACATTGAAAACTAGGTGCAATACAAGGAAGGGTGGAGTGTTGATCTCAAAAGAATTTCTACCCACAGTCTTGGTGATAGTGCAAGGCCCATAGCGAAGTGGGTGGAGCTTCTGATGGGGTTTTGTAAGGAGCTCTTTCTGCAAATCTAACCAAACCATGTCTCCCACCTGAAAATGGTTCGATACCTTGTGTTGATCATGGCACTGCTTGTACTTAGCATTGGATTTATGTAAAATATCATGGACCTGTCAGCAGATGTTCTCAATTCTCTCAATGAATATAGTGGATTTTTCAACCTCATACTGAACATGGGAATACCTTTTCTATGTGGTGGCAAGAGGTAAGTAAACATCAATGGGACCCAAGGGTTGGAATCCTAGCCCCACCTGAAATTAGCTATGGTTGGTGGAACTATGGAGAGCCCTATTGTAGATGTATTGAACATAGGGAAGACTTGCATCCCAGGTACATGGATTCTTATATTTTTACATGTGCAAGATGTGTACAATCATTTGATTGGCAACCTTTGTTTGGCCATTGGTTTCGGGGTGGAAAGCAGTGGATTTAGTGAGCTTGGTGTCCAACAGTGACTAGAGACTCGACCAAAATGTGTTGAGGAACCTGCTATCCCGATCAGAGATGATGATCTGTGGTATCCCAAAATGGACCCACACTCATTCGAAGAATATATTTGTAGTATATTTCTCTATGATTCTCTTCTTATAGGCTGTGAGGATGTTCATCTTTGAAAACTGATCAACTACCAAAAATACACAATCATTGCCTTGCTTAGTGGATAGAAATCCAAGCATGTAATCCATCGATATGGATTCCCAAGGCCTCTCGAAAGTAGGAAGAGGGGTGTATAAGTGTAACACCCCCCAGATTGTAAATATAACTGAACTAGCC
>JZKD02S1594803.1:308452-320251 GCA_000966675.3 Picea glauca | reverse complement strand
GGCAAGCCCCCTCACCATGATTTTTACCCTAATCGGTAATCGCCACTTCACCCATCCGTATTCCTCAGTCACTGTCACCTGCCATCTCACACTCTAAGTGATCTGTTGGTCATTTATTATTGGATAACCTATCTGTTAACCAGCTGACCTATCCCCCGCACCCAACGGACACCCATTTACTCAAAACTACCCTCACTCTTCTTCCTTTAACCATTTACCCACTCATTGCACCAGATAATTTTACATTGTTTTTCTCCATTTTAGTCAGTCGCCCCCATCTACCGTCGTCCCCGCTAACGTTGTTTTTTGCAGGTACTGTTACAGTAATGGCACCAAAGTCAAAACAAGTAGAAGGAGATGAGAATCTGTTTCTCCCGCCTCCTGTCGACCTCGACAGGATTCCACTGGCTGACAGAGATCACTTAATCGTAGATACAAAGTGCGATTTCGATTTCCCAGACCTTCAGTCGTGGCTCAAAGAAGTTTTGCTGGACCAGAGTGACGAAATTGGACTCTGGGAGTCCAACCTACCCTTGTATCTCTTTTCTCAGATTCACCCTTTTCCAGAGTTTTCCCTCAAGTGCCAAGCCCACTACATTCCTGAGCAAAGAGCCATCGTTTCCTCATCTGGAGAAGTTTTTTTAATCATCATGCCTGAAACCATCGACCAAATGATGCAAATATCCCGAGCTGACTCCGCATCAGCTTTTAACCTTGAAATTCTCACAGAATTATACCAGAAGATGACTTTCCCTCAAAGAGCTCAAATATTTGAGCTTTTCCTCCGACCATCCGCTCAATTCCCCACTACAAATCCCCCTTATCCGTCTTCCATGTTTTCGACCAAAGGAAACCATATTATCTTGTCACTATGCGCCTTGTTGGGTTATTATTCGGATCAGTGGGTAGATGAACCCATTCTGGGATTTCTGTCCATTTTCTCCACCGATGAGAAGCCCACTACCCAGTTCGACTTCAGCACGTTCTTGGCGAAGAATATTCACGAACAGTTTGTCAATTTCATCATGGAAGGCATGTTCTAATACTCTTCAATACTGGCGTACTTGTTCATTTTGTTCCAAGCGGACAAATTTGCTTTTTCCATGTAGAAGATGGACGAAGATGGCAGACCCCAGGCAGTAACTGCATGGACCTCCTTGCTCAAGCATAACTCCACAGATTTCAGTTTCAAGAAGTTCATCGAGCAATTCTATCACCCAGTGGTAAGTATGCTTAGCGGCAGGCCCGAACCTAGGATTAAGGATGAAGTTCAGAGGATCCTGCATCTTTCAGATCACACCAAGATTGGTGATTGGTATTTATACCAAAATCACACTGAGATCAGAGTATATGGGTGCAAGTTGGCCTCGTATAAGCTGCATAAATACCTGCCTGTCAGAATTTTTTCTCTGGAGTACATAAGGCAGATGATAAACTCTGATGATATTCACTTTATGTCTCTAAAGAAAAAACAACAGCTCAGAATCAAAGGGAAGATTGGCTCTTTCATATACAACAATCGAGGCTTCGGAGAGGAAGCAGACAAGTTGCTGAAGGAAATGAAGTTCATCATGAGTTTCACATGGCACTACGATCCGTGCGGGATTATCTCTGAGATGAGGGTGAAAAATAAGAATATCCCGTATGTCCAGGAATCTAGGCCCGAAGTCGAGAAATTCACAAACCAGACAGAATGGGAACCAAACACTTTGGTTGAAGCATAACAACAGGATCCCCCAGCCACTGTATCATAAACAACCACACCTTAGGTTACGAAAGAGAAAAGGCCTAGGAAAGATTTGTCACCGCCTATCACTGAAGTATCGTCAGAAGAATTCCAACTGCATACCAGGAGGTCTAAAACTAGTTTAGCTCCCGACCCGACTAAGGAAAAGGAAGTTCCATCTACTACAGTGACCAAGGTTGATAGGCCGCCCCTCAGTGCAAGCCTCCAGCATATCATAACCTCAGTGTTGCTGAATAAATCTACAGATACTCCATCAACCACCCAGCCAGTTAAGATAGGACCGAAGCTAAGCATCTTTGAGAAATACGATCTGATCAAGAAAAAGAATCAGACTCTAACCAACAGCACTTGCGCCCAGTTCTGGAAAGAGACGTCAACTGCACAACATAGACTGCTATCGACATTTGACATAGAGAAGGGCAGAATTCATATGGCATTCCTCCAAGCACAGGTTCCAGATCCAAAGGTAATCACTGATTACAAAAGGGCCACTTTTGAATTCCACACTAAGGATGTGCATCTGGACGATCAAATGGATCTGCACAAGCAAACAAGAGAAATGGTTTTCTATACGCTGGTACATGCTTCCACTACTGCATCCAAACTGCAAGTGTCCTTGACCAACGTCCAAACACAGTTGAAGTTGGAGAAGATATTGTCCTTTACCAAGGACAATAGGATCAAGAATTTGGAGGAATTGTTCCTTAAGATCGGGTACGATCCCTCGAATGTGAAAGCAGTCGAGGAGATGATTAACAAGAAAAATGCCAACATAGCCTCCTTAAGGAAACAATTGAAACTCCCACCAACAGAGGATTCACAGGCGAAGGAAATAGCAGAGATGGAAGGAGAAAAAGTGAAATGCTCAAACTAATCATGGAGCAGAATGCGCAACTAAAGGAAATGGAATCTGAGATGGAGAAACTAGTAAAAGAGAAAGAACAACTGAAGCCAATGGAAGTCATTCCATTGAGTGCAGTCCCACTTTCAGGAGTGAGCATAGCATCAGTAACAGAAGTCTCATCGACGAATCCACTGACATCTCTGGAAAAGATAACTAAATTGGCCAAATCTATGGAAGAGATGAACCTGCAGGAAACAGAGATTAGCAGACTCAAAAAGGAGATTGAGAACCTTCAGGAACTCAAATCTTCCTATCATATCAGCCTCTCCAAGGAAAAGCGGGTGTCAGACCAGCTCAAACAAGAGTTACAACAGCTCCAGAAGCAAACAGTGGCAGGTAAAACTCTGGCCGAAGTTAAAGAAAGTGTCTGGACAGACATCACCAAGTCTATGAACGAGATATGGCCAATGATACAGATCATGTTTGAGAAAAATGAATTGGTGCAGAGAAGAAAACATGCCATTGAGAAGATCAGATCAGAATTGGAAGAGATGCCCACACAGGCTAATGAAATCATCAAGTTCCTAAGTTCTAAGACCAGGGAGGAGCTGGAAGAGATTAGAACTGAAGATAGAACAAAGACCATCCTTGAGGTCAAGAGAGTTTTGACTAAGAGAGGATTGATGCTTCAGCTGGAACAAAAGGTTCAGGTCATGGACCTAGGGGTACAAAAGTTTTTCAATAAGATTGAGGCTCTACAGAAGAAGATTTTCCTTGTCTGAAGGTAATTAATGACAAATTGATGACCCTCCCAGACTACAAAAAGAGACTGGCCGATGTGGCTAAGGACAGTTCAAAGTTTTCAGGAATTCAAGGTAGCATCACTGGAAAGGAATTTCTAGATGCGCTTCAGTTGGACATCAGTATTCATCATGAGATTCGATACATCTTCATCACCAAACCTACCTTCGCCAAGTACATAGAAATGGATGAAGTTTATTGAAGGCTAATCAAAGTCAACGTTCCCAGTCATATTCGATGGGAAGAACTCTGTGATCTGGTTGAGTAGTAGATGAGTTGTCCTAGCCCAATCATTTGTCCAGTCAGATGAGGTCATGTAGTGGCCTCACCAACGACCCACCCAGAAAACAACATGCAGTTGCGACACATCATCAAGCAGTTCCTAGATTTCTATAATTTGTTAAGTTAGTTAGGCTAAAAATAGATTTACCACGTCCTGATCTTTGATGACAGGATTGCTTGTAATTTTGGGTTATAAATACTTCATCTTTAAAAGTAATATTTTTGAAGAGATCTCTCATTAATACAAAGAGGCATTTTATAGGATTCTTGCGTGTATTCACTGGTGATGTTTTTCTCTCTAAGTTAAATGTTATTGTCTCTTTGTTATCACACTGTTTTCTAAATCTAATCTTTGGAAGTAACGAACGTTGCAGGATTTATCTCGTATACCCTGTCTCCGACTTAAAATATTTTAGTGTTTTATCTTCTCAATTTACAATAAAGAAATTCTTAACTGCTTCTTTGTTGTAATTGTCTTTCTCATCTTTTTTTCTATTCCTCATTTATGCTACTAAAGAATCCAGTGATTATATTATCTCGCCCTGTGAAAGGTTTCCTTGTTTTTCTAATTTGGATTTCATTTTTACGACACAGACCCCATAGCCCAATGGATGTGTAAACTATCTCAGCCAACTCGAAAAACACTACGAAAACAAAACCAACTTATTTATTTACCTAGCCTAATATTTAAAAAATTTGAAACATATATAAATCATATAGAGAGATCCCTCTCTGAAGTTGGAAGGGCTAGATCCCAACTTCAAAAGCGGTTGGATAAAGTTACCTCTCGTAGATTTCTTCTTTCTAACAACCTCTAGGAAATTTATAGAGCGCTAACATAGTGGTGACTCCACTGGGGAAAAACAAAACTAAAAATTTGTAACCTCACGTTTTCTTTTCCCTAGAAGAAAAGTTTGTTCCTGAAATATTGCAAATCTGAGAAGGAAGTAATGTTTAGAGGTTGATTAAAATTTGTACATATTATTTTCAGACTCGTAAAACTAAAAAGTATATATATAAAAATCAAAAAGAAATCTGGCTCCCAAGAAATTTTATACTCAATCTCATCCAGACCCAGAACCTGCGATATTAACAGATAACCTAGAACAGTTGCTCAGGAAAAAGACCATTGCTGAAAGTTCAGTAAGTCATACTCCCTTTCATAAGTCCCTTTCCTTTTTCAGGGGAGCTTATTACCTTTCAAAACCCTGACTTTGACACCCTTTCTGAACAAATCCTGGTTAGAACAAGATCCAATAGTTTTGTGACTGAAATCAATTTGGACCCAACCGTTTTGCAACCCTGGACCCTTGAAGTTTTATCTCCCACTGCTAAACCGCAAACCACTCACTCGGTGCTAGCCAGTCCCTCCTTGTCCTCGTCTTCGGTCACTACCTCGCCTATCATCCATTTTGTTATCCCACCTCCTCCACCTATCATGGCAGCCAGATACGCTCCCTTGGTGTTGACCGCACCTCTTCATGATATGCCCCAAGACTATCAAACGAGACTCCCACAGTTCGATGGAATAGGACCTTTGAACGCCCAACAACACGTTGATAAAATGAATGATTATTTTGACCTGCGGGAAGTAGATGAGGATGACGTTCAAATGAGATTGTTTTCCCAAAGTTTGACAGGTGACGTTAAGAAATGGTATAAAGGTTTATGTGCCACCTCAGTCCTTAACCTTACCGCATTTCAAAGGAGTTTTCTAGACAGATGGGAGGTAAAGAAAATCCCTCTCCAAATATTGTCGGAATACGAAAATATCATAAGAAATCAAGGTGAGACAATACAAGATTACTGCACCCGTTTCAATAACCTGTATAATGCAATTCTAGCCGAAATCAAACCTCCACGGGGTTTGGCATTGATAAAATTCCCTGATGGTTTTGACGCTGATATGTCATACCAACTAAGGGAAAGAAATTCTACCACCCTGGAGGACATGCAAAAAAGTGCAATAAGTGTGGAGGCCAATTTGTTGGCAAAAAGGGCACGACAGAGGTCAGAGAGGAGAGTCACAATTAAAGAGGAACCTTCCACATCAACCTCCGATTCCAAATTGGATTCCTTGTCCAAAGAAATGGAAAGAATGATGGAAAGACTTACTGTATCAGAAAGAAATCCTCCGAGAGAAAACCCATCAGCTCCTCAAGTTCAGAATCCTAACTTCATAAGAAACCCTCCTCAAATCAGACAGAGAGATCCTAGGGATCAAAGAGAGCAGAGAGGTCCGGATCAACAGATCAGACCTCCCCTACAAGAAAATTATGTTGATGAAGGAGAGGAAGTGGTTGAGGAACTAGAGGATACTCATATAAATATCATGGGCATTCACGATAACGAAGCTATTTTCCTTACCCAAGAAGAGAAAGAACTTTTTCTTCTCAATCAAACAAAAGTAAGTGAAGAAGTTGAAGACGTCGAACATAAGGCATTTGAAAATGCCATTTTGGAGGTACACCGGCAATACAATATGTGAAGTAAAAAGACAGAAGGAAGTTCCCCAAAAAAGATGATTGAAACGAAGAAGGTAGTCGAAACCAAAAAATCCTCTGAGCCATCTACCGAGAAGATTCCTGAGAAGAGTAATGCCGAAGTTCCAGAAAAAAGAAACCTTACTATTCTGAAAAGATCATCGCAGCCTGAGGTTTCATCAATTAATCAACCAAGTACTTCTGGCCAGAAGAATGTGGTAGACAAACCATAATTGATGAGCCAAAGCAGAGCCCCTACACCTTTCAGCCTCAAAGGGGAATTATCCAAAGTAAAAATTCCCATTCCACTTTCCGAGTTGATGAAAAAATATGCTTATCGTTCACAAGTGATTAAAGCGCTGACCATTGAACCTGATATAGGTACGAAGGCCATAATCGTTGGATCAATGAATCATTCAGACACTGTGAACCTTATAAATGATCAACCTGAACTTCTATTCGGACCCGAAGTGGATGGCCAAGCCGATAATGGTGATGTCGCTCCTTTTTACATCAGTCTAAATATACATGACCTGATCTTGCATAATGCTATGCTAGATTCAGGTGCTTCCCATAATTTGATTCCTAAAGCAGTGATGGAGAAACTGGGACTGGAGGTCACTAGACCTTACAAGGATTTACACTCGTTTGACTGCAGTAAAGTTAGATGTATTGGTTTGATCAAGGATCTGTGTATCACCCTGGTTCAGATTCCTACAAAGAGCATGGTCATGGATGTGGTAGTTGAAAACATCCCCCCGAAGTATGGAATGTTGCTATCCTGGTCTTGGGGGGCTAAGTCGAGAGGTAACCTGCAGCTGGATATGTCGTATGCCACTGTCCCAGTTTTCGGGCAACAAAGAAGGCTATACAGAGAAACATTGATGAAATACATGGTCAGTAGCTAATAAAAACCTCACAAATATCCTCTTTACTCTGCACATTCTGACCTGGATTCTTTTATCATGTATAACGATGGTGAAACGGAAGAGCAAATCACTCAACTGGGAGAAGATACATCTGGTCCGGACGAAGGCCAAGAAATCATCGAGGTAGAAAGAAAGAAAAACGTGACAACTGAGGAATTACAGGTAGATTTCTAGAGCATGGATTTTGATGGAGCAGTAAGCAAAGAAGGAGCTGGAGCGGGAGTGTGGATGCACAATCACAAATCCAGGTATTCAGAAAACCATTCTTACAAATTAAATTTCCAATGCACTAGCAATATCGCCGAGTATGAAGCCTTGATGCTCGGTCTGAAACTTTTGAAAAGAGTTGGTGCCAAACAGATTATGGTAAGAGGTGATTCTGAGTTAATAATCAAGCAAATTAAAGGTGAGTATGTTGCGAAACATCCCTGTCTTAGAGCTTATAGGAATGTTGTTCTCGATGCCCTTAGATGTTTCAATGAAGTTGATTTGCAAGTAATGCTTAGGGGACAGAACATTTTGGCAGACGGATTGGCTACGTCAGAAGCCACATGTAAGATTCCTTTTCGTTCGACTCGCCTATACATGGTAGAGGTGAAGTGCAGACCAACTATTCCTGACAACATCAGGTACTGGCAGGTATTTGGTAATGATGATCAAATTGAAGACTTTCTGCAGTGTAAAAATGATTTTGAGTGTACAACTATAGATTTAGAGAACGAAGATGAAAATGTAAAAAGATTTGATTTCGAAAATGATAGTGTAAATAGCGTAGATTCAAGAGAGTTAGGTGATGATGAGATGGAGACCGATATTTTGCATTCGAAAAGTAATGTTTTACCTAGGGGTTTAGTTCCTTTAGAGGATTTGTTTGATTTTAATGATGTAGCCAAAAAACCGAAAACTGAAGCCAGTGGACAAGAAGTAGAAGCTTGTAATATAGAGACAGAAGAGAAACCCAGGATGGTCAAATTGTCCAAATCATTACCCCCTGAGAAAAAACTCAAATACATTGAGCTATTCAAGCAATATTCAGATGTGTTTGCCTGGGGTTATGAGGACTTGAAAGCTTATGATACCAGCATCATACAACATAGGATTCCAATAAAAGAAGATCAAAAACCGTTCAGACAAAAACTTAGGAGAATCAATCCCAAGTTACTCCCCCTAATAGTAAAGGAAATCAAAAAAATGTATGATTCCAAAATCATAGTCCCGTTATGGTTTTCCAAATGGGTCTCAAATTTGGTCCCAACACATAAGAAATCTAGAGAAATCAGGCTTTGCATTGATTTCCGAAATCTCAATAAGGTTTCCCTGAAGGAAATTACCCCTTGCCAAAAATGGACCACATACTACAAAGGGTAGTCATATCCAGTCGAATCTCTTTGTTGGATGGGTTCTCGGGTTATAATCAGGTCCTCGTTCACCCAGATGACCAAGGCAAAATTGCTTTCACTACACCATGGGGTACTTTCATGTATGTGAAAATTCCTTTCGGTTTGAAGAACGCTAGAGCCACTTTCCAGAGAGCGATGGACATCCCCTTTGTGGAAGAATTAGGTAAATTTATTCTCATCTATCTGGACGATGTAATTGTGTTTTCCCAATCTGATGACGAGCACTTGCGACATCTCAGACGAGTCTTTGAGAAATGCAAGAGATTTGGGATTTCTTTAAATCATAAGAAGATCCTTTTTGGAGTAGAGGAAGGAAAACTGCTAGGGCACATAATCTCTAAGGATGGAATCAAAATAGACCCCAGCACAATCGAAGCCATACAGAAATTAGAACACCCAAGAAACATCAAATAATTACAGTCTTTTATCGGAAAAATAAACTTTCTACGAAGATTCATACCCAATCTGGCTGAGCTCCTCAGAAACATTACAAATATGTTAAAAAAGGATGTAAAAATAAAATGGGACACTGAATCCAGGCAGTCTTTCGAACAAGTCAAACGAGCACTCACACAGGTCCCCATCTTGATCAGTCTTGACTTTACCAAAGATTTCTATCTTTTTTCTTTCGCCTCTGAACATACCATTGCAGCAGTATTACTACAAAAAAACAACGAAGGGTATGAACAACCCATAGCCTTTTTCAGTAAATATTTAAGATATGCTTCTTTGAATTATAAAATAATGGAGAAACAAGCTTTTTCCTTGGTAAAATCCATAAAAGATTTTAGAGTATACATTCTCCATTCCCACACCATTGCATATGTTCTGAATGCGGTAGTAAAATACATTTTGAACCAAGACAATCCGGATGGAAGAAGAGGAAAATGGATTGCTGTCATTTTAGAATATGACATAGAGATTAAGCCTACGAAACTAATTAAAGGTAAAGGTCTAGCAAAATTAATGGATGAATCAAATTTCCATGCTCTTAACATTAATTTCTTAGCTGCAGCAGATGAACAGGGCGAGTCGGTGACTCTAAGCGTGAGAGAGGTATTTCTAAACTCTCCATGGTACGCAGACCTAATATTTGTTTTGCATAATTTACAAGATCCCCCTGGTCTCACTAAGACTAAATCTAGGTTTTTGAAGTTGAAAGCATTAAAATTTTTCATTCTAGAAGGCAATCTGTATTGGAAAGTTCCTGGAAGTATTCTATTAAATTGTCTATTGAAAGATGAAGCTGACAAAGTATTACAAGAGTTACATGCAGGAGATTGTGGTGGTCATCTGAATTGGAAGGCTACAGCCAACAAAATCCTCAGAGCTGGATTCTATTGGCCCACCTTATTCGTTGATGTACATCGTATAGTGACTTCATGTCATCAATGTCAGTTGTTTGAAGGCAAAAGGAAACTCCTTCATCTACCCTTGAAACCGATCTCAGTTGAAGACCCTTTCCAGCAATGGGGATTGGAATTCATTGGAGAAATACATCCCCCTTCTTCAGGCCAGCACAGGTGGATTCTTACTGCCACAGATTATTTTACAAAATGGATCGAAGCGGTACCAAGCAGGCAAGCCACTGATTTTGTCATTATTAAATTTCTTGAAAATAATATCTTGTCTCGCTTTGGATGTCCTAGAAAGATTATAACTGATAATGCAGCTGCTTTTCGATCAAAGAAACTCATAGATTTCTGCAACCAGTATCATATTGGTTTGGGACATTCCATAGCTTACTACCCTCAGGGGAATGGGCTGGCGGAATCCTCAAACAAAACCCTGGTAAACATCATCAAGAAGACGTTGCAGGAAAACAAGAATTCGTGGCATAACAAGTTGGTTTTCGCATTATGGGCTGACATACTGACCACCAAAAGGTCAATCGGTATGTCACCATATCAGATGGTCTATGGCATAGAAGCCGTTTTTCCCACTTCCTTAGGAGTCCCTGTCATGAAATTGCTTCAATACATACAAGCCAAGCCAAACGACTCACAAAGAAGGATCAATCATATGATCCATTTGCAACAGTCTAGGGAAGAAGTATTCAACAAGACCCAGGTAGTCCAAGAAAGCATCAAGAAGATTTTTGACAAAAGAACCAAGGAAGATGATTTTGAGCTAGGAGATTTGGTGCTGAGATGGAAAGCCTGAAATGAAGACAAGGGAAAGCATGGAAAATTCGATAGCCTGTGGAAGGGACCATACATGATTCAAGCATTCAGAGGAAATAACACTTTCTTGCTAAACAATGCTGATGGGACAGATCTTCCAGGAGGACCTGTAAATGACAGAATGTTGAAGCATTATTTACCGCCTCAGTAGAGACTCGAGGTTACACTCTCCATTGTACATACCATCTTTATTTTTCGCCTACATTTTCTGAGGGAATAACTTTAGTCATTTGGTTGAAGCCGGAAGAGAAGGCCCTAAGCCGTTGACCACTGTTTTTCCATTTTTCAAGAATAAAACCAATCAATCAACGAAGGCGACTAGGCAGAAATTTTCAGAACATCAGGAACCAGGATTCTTGGCACTTCACAAGGAAAGTACCATCCCCAGGTGGAGCCGCTGTTATCACCCTATAAGTTATAGGATCAACTAGTGACTGGAATGTTATCTCTCTCTAGTGTTTTTGTTGACAAATGATTTTTCATTCTGCAAATAATTTGAAAAGAAAAAGAAAAGAGGGCATAAAAGAATTTCAATAAAGCCCCATGCAATAATAGTAACTTGGTCCATACCTTTCAAGCATGGCCAAGTTATTTTTTAAATTGATGTTGATAGGGTTAGTGAATAAGCTTGGCTAAACCGTTCAATCTTAGCCAAAGTATCTAGGTTAGATTAGTGAATAAATCTGGCCAGACTGTATAATCTTGGTCAGATAGCCCCAGGGTAGAGTAAGTTCTTATCCCAACAGTCTAATATGGGTTAATTTTCATAGGAAGATAGGTTAGAATATAGGCTAGTTTCTTTACTTCAATAAAACCAGCTAGATGATCAATGTTGCACCATGTTTTAGATGCTTAAAATGTTGTTTGTCTAGCCCCGTGGTGGTGTATACATGAAAAGCCTTGGGAAAAAACCCATGAAATTAACTTATCCTAAGTTCTCGGGCGCATGTATTCTCTGCTCCCTCACTTATGCTCCACTCATATATCAATGGTTCAGATAATTATACCCAGATCTACGGTGGTCGGATTTTTCTGGACCCCCCCCCGACCGTTCTATCTTTAATGGAGGGGGGGGGGAGGGTCCGAAATCGTTGATAATACATGCGCACATCTGGACAGCCCAAGTTTAA
>JZKD02S1594803.1:265579-283722 GCA_000966675.3 Picea glauca | reverse complement strand
AAGATTATAAAGTATATCATTTTAGTTTCCGTATATAAATAATCCATACACTACTTTAAAAACTATGATTTTCCTATAAATTATTTTGACAAACTAAAAAAACTAAAAATTTGATTTCATTGCTTTAAATTCGATTTCATTGCTTTAAATAACTAGAAATTATTATGAGAGCCATAACCAATAAACATGAAAAGTGTCATATACATATTATAAGTGTTTTATATAAGAAAAGTTCAATGCTCCATTCTTTATGTTATCAGAAAGTGGGTATTTATAAGGATGAATGTGGTAGTGGCTCTTAAAAAAGATTGAGAAATTAGATGAGCATATTGTTTATGGAGGGGAGTGTTCCTCCATGTTGAATGTGAGTTATCATAATTAATATTCACAAATCTTATATTTATATAACTTTAGTATAGTGAAATAGATTGTTTATATATGTTTTAATATATATATATTTTTTGGTACAAATAAAATAACTCATGTTTAATTGTAGACATGATATTTAGTGTGAATCTCATGCTTACTAGTGGAAAGCATCAATTCTTAAGAGTTTAGGGATGGATCGATGTAAGCAAACAACTTAGGATTGAGGATGTTCACATTTATCTCAAGAATGATCTTTATAATGTTACTCTTTGGGAGGAGGCTATAAGGTTGGATACGGCATTGTGTAGAGGTGAGGATTAGATTGCCTAGGGTGCTAGGGTCTATTCTTGTTCCCATTAGATTTGGGAGGGGGATAACGGTTTCAAATTCTACTTTGAGTTCCTCAAGTGAAAGGTGATTGTTGACAGGATACTTAGTCTTTGTTGAGAAGATGGTTATATTATAGAGGACCCTTTTGAGGTTAGAGGTATTTTTAGCTCCCATTTTCATGATATGTTTTCTCCTTATTCTCTAACATACGAGGTGGTGGAAACTAGAGATGCATGTTGCAAGGTTGTTTCTCACAAATTTTTCATGGGAGGAGATGTTTTCTACTTTGAATTCCATGTAAAATGGCAAGTCGCTAGGTATGGATAGCCTTCCTTTTGAATTTTATAAGGCCATGTGGGATACCATTAGTGATGTTTTTTGTTTCTTGGCCATTTAATTATTTGCCTCAAGTAGACTATTAGAGTTCCTTAATCAGGGGTCGATTAATGTGATATGCCAATTAGAAATATTTATAGTAGAAATTACAAGTATTGCTCACATATATTGTTGAAAGAAGTATATTGATATGGATGCAATGTTCACTTGCCTCTTCGAAGGGGAAATCTCCAACAGAGAAAAACTTAGATTACAAATGATTTCCAAGACATTTTTTACAATGCTTCCTCACCCTTTTATAGCACTTTCTGTCTCCTAGGAACATTCTAGAGAAGGAATGTTTTAGTAGGCATAACCTTCTAGTAAGACTTCTTACAATAATTTTTTTCACACTACTACGTGCTCCTTATTTACTAGTGATGGCCTTCATACATAAACATACATAGTAACCTATATACTTAGGGGGTTAGGGAGGTTAGGACCCTAACATGCCCCCCCCNAAAAAAAAAAACCATTGTCCTCAAGAATGGAGATGCAAGAAGTGAAGCATAATGGTTGTTGGTTCTATAAAAATTCCCACCACACAAGAATGTAGTGGTAAAGAAGGAAGTAAATTTCTAAACACAATAATCTAGTTGCTAAGAAGAAAGAAGAGGCAATGAACATTGAATTCACTAAAACGAATTAATCTACAATTAAAAAGTGATATATGGGTGTGTGTGTGTGTGAATCCAAAGTTAAACTAGCAATAAGTAGAGTTAACTAGAAAAAAAAAGGATTTTGTTAGTTATAATAGAGTTAATTATACACAAATAAAAACTCATGCATGTTGAATTAATCATACATGCATAAATAAATTCCATAAATGAAGTGACTAAAAATATCATGCATACTGATCTAAACTCTAATGAAAGTGCACACTTGTCTAGGAGTAGAATATTCCCTTAAAAGGAGAAATATTTAAGATGAAATGTGCTTTGATCCTTGTCATTGCCATGTCACTACCACCTTCAAAAAATATACATGTTAAAATAGTTGTCCCCTTATACATTAGGAAAATATGAAAGTTGTCCCCTTATACATTAGGAAAATATGAAAAATGTGCATGTACATCAACAACCCCATGCAGCACAACTAAAGTGTACAATAGATGGGTATCATAAATATGTAGCCATGTGTTGAGCTCCAACAACCCCCCCATTATTTTTAATAATAATGGGTCTCGTTTTATTTTTGGTTTGTTTAATTTTAGATTATTTTCCTAATATCTCGATCATACTGAATCTTTCTCTTGCAGGTTTCATATTAGTTACGGTACTCACCCGGTGACCGGTGTCCCGGTTAAGTGAATAACATACGATATGTATAACAATAAAGTATTATTTTGAATACATCGTCCTAGACTTCTTTCGATGGGTTAAAGGTTTAGTGTAAGATCTTACAGTAGGCTAGTGTCTGGTGAGTAACGTTCCCCTCACAAATTTGAATAAAGTAATTGTCTTTTTCTGCGTTAATGAATCTGGCATGGTTAGTTACAGACATTAAAGAGATTTTATGGGATTCGAGCTTGAAATTAATACATTATCAAATCAAGCTTAATTTGCTCGTCTATATAAATTTTCACCCTATCGGTAATCCATATAGTTCCCTTGATTCTAATGGTTAAACCCTAATTACAATTTCCCAAGTGTCTTGATAGCTCCAAAATTCTTTTCATTTTCACCCTATGAGTAATCTATATTGTTCCCTTGATTCTAATGGTTAAACCCTAATTACAATTTCCCAAGAGTCTTGAAAGCTCCAAAATTCTTTTCAGATTTCTTCTTCTTGTTAGTATTGATAAGCTCATTTTCAATTGGGTAGAATTTGTTATTTATTTATGAAAATCTTAACTTAAGTTGATATTTCAAAGATTATCATTACAAGATGAATAAAAAAGGAAGGGAGAAGCAACATAGGGTTGATATTTCAAAGATTATCATTACAAGATGAATAAAAAAGGAAGGGAGAAGCAACATAGGGACAATGAAGAAAAAATTGAGAAGAACCTCAATTCAACATTCTTATTAGACATTTAAAAAAAAAAGGTGAAGTTAATAGTTGGGAATGGAGTGAAATATATAATTTTATAAGATATGGTGACTTCACGAAAGAGTATGTTGATGATGTTTCCACAAGGTTGTAGCTAGACCAATTATACATCCTTATTATGACATGGTGTTGGGGTACATGCCCAACTACATATTTAGTGATATACTTATTTTTTCCAGTTTTTCTACTATTTAGGAGGACTGCTATTTATAGAAGGCCTATTTTTATCCAGTGGATTCATATATGTAATACTATGGGAAAATACTATGGGTTTTCAAAACCATGGGCTCATAAACCACCATTAGAAAAATTCCTACTTTTTAGCTACCATTGGGCCAATTCCTATTTTTTAGCCATCACATCATTAGGAAAATTCCTAATTTTTAGGAGATAATTCATTTTTCCTTAATTTTAGGAGATATTTCATATTTCATGGCTATAGAATGCACTTTAGTAAGAATATTATCCTCCTAGGGAAGTTACTTTTCTACTCAAGCATGCACATGTAAATCCCAACCTATTGCACATTACTCCTCATGTGGAGAGCCCTATATATTGTACTCATTATCAAAGATTAATATTGTTGGAGTACATGCTCAACTACATACTTAGTGACATACTCATATTTTCCATTTTTCCTATTATTTAGGAAGACTGTTATTTATAGCATGTCTATTTTTAGTCAGTGGATTCCAATATGTAATACCATGGGGAAATACCATGGGTTTCCAAAACCATGGGCTCATAAATTACTATTAGACAATTTCCTATTTTTTAGCCACCACTAGGCCAAATCCTATTTTTTAGCCACCATTAGGAAAATTCTTATTTTTTAGGAGATAATTCCTATTTCCTTAATTTTAGGAGATATTTCTTGTTTCATGGCTATAGAGCACACTTTACTAATAATATTATCCTCCTAGGGAAGTGTACATTACCCATCTAATACTTGGAGTTAACTTACTTCACTTATTTCCATAATTAGCAAATTCTCACTCAGTTAGGACTTTAATTCCATTCTTGGACTCTAGTCTTATTCTCACTAAGTTAGCACCTATATTTTTTTACCTTTTGTTATTATTAACAACTTTTGACTTTAGTTATTTTTTTCTATGAGAGAAGTTATTTTTCTACTTAAGCATGCACATGGAAATCCCAACCTAGTGCACATTACTCATGTGGAGAGTCCTATATATTGTACTCATTATCCAGGATTAATATTGTTGGAGTACATGCTCAACTACATACTTGGTGACATACTCATTTTTTCTATTTTTCCTATTATTTAGGAAGATTGTTATTTATAGCATGTCTATTTTTAGTCAGTGGATTCCAATATGTAATACTATGGGGAAATACCATGGGTTTCCAAAACCATTAGGAAAATTCCTATTTTTTAGGAGATAATTCTTATTTCCTTAATTTTAGGAGATATTTCATGTTTCATGGCTATAGAGAACACTTTACTAAGAATATCATCCTCCTAGGGAAGTGCAAATTACCCATGTAATACTTGGAGTTAACTCACTTCACTTATTTCCATAATTAGCAAATTCTCACTCAATTAGGACTTTAGTTCCATTCTTGGACTCTAGTATTATTCTAGGAATTTTTTTCTATTATGGAATGCATGTTGACTTCATGTAGATGTTTCACTAAGTTAGCACCTATATTTTTTACCTTTTCTTATTATTAACAAATTTTGACATTTGTTAATTGTTCTTATTGGGCGAAGTTACTTGTTTACTTGAACATGCACATGGAAATCCCAACCTAGTGCATATTACTCCTCATGTAGAGAGTTCTATATATTGTACTCATTATCAAGGATTAATATATTTTTATTAAAGTTGGTTTCTTATTGTCTTATGTGTGAAGTTTGATTTTATTTTTCTCTCTCCTCTCTCTCTCTTTCAATTAGCTAGTGTGGTATTTCCTTCTTACAATTAGGTCTTGGATTGTGGTTTAATCTTACATGGTATCAGAGTCATTATTGTGAGGGAGAATTCACTTTTATTGCAGGTTTATAGATCATATTGGACAACCCATAGAGAATTATGGATCGATCATATTCTTTAGTGATATTGAATCCCTTCAACTACTTTGATTGGAAGCCCAGGATAAACTTCTACTTCGAAGCAAGGGATTGTATAGGATCACCACGGGGACTGAGGTTGAGCCTACTTCGGCCATAGAGAAATCAAATTACTTCTACAGAATGGATGAATCCTGTGGGATATTGTTCTTGAGCATCTCTGAATATCTCCTCTTTCATGTCGATACTTGCAAGACTCCTAACGATGTTTGGACAAAGTTGAAGGATTTACTAGGAAATCAAGACAATCTAAGAGGTCATCACTTGGAGAATGATCTACATGCATTGAATCCAAGAGATTTTGAGACACTACAAGAATACTTTTGTATGTTTAAAACTTTGTGTTCTAAGGTTAAGGATTATGGAATTGATAATAAATATGAACAGTTAATCTTTTCATTTCTAAGAAAACTAGGACCAAAGTATTTTTTCTACACTTCTTCTTTTCATACTACTAGGTTAGATATGGGGTCTACATGCAAGATGCCATCCCTATATGATTTAATGGAGTCACATATCCATGAGAAAATAAATATCATCCAAATACGGGCACTTAATAATTCCAAGCCCCATGCACTTACAAATCAACGAAGTTCAAAGAAGAATATGCAGAAGAACAAGGGTAAGAAGGACCAAGAGAAAAAGAAGGAAGGAAAAAAAAAGTCCACATATGAGAGTTCAATTTCCAAGGCATCAAAAGGAAATAAGGAGAAGACAAAGTGTTCCTATTCTAACAGGGGGTTTTATCCTGAGATTTATTTCATGAAAAATACCATAGATATCATGGGAAAAACACTTGAGAAACATCACCTCGAGGATTGTATTCCAAGTAATGCAAGGAAAATCCATCATCAGAAAGAGGTAATGGCCATGCATTACTTGTTATTTCATCCTATCCTAATGCTTGGGTGCTTGATTCATGGGCTACCCATCACATGGCCTCATCAGATAAACGTTTCTCATACTCGGAGACTTGTTCCAGACCGTCGATCTTCATGGGAGATGATTCTCCTGCAAAGGTGTACGATAGGGGTAGAGTTGATTTAGGCCATGGATTCTTTCATGATGTATTTCATGTTCTGAATATTTCAATGAATCTTCGCTCCATCTATCAAATCACTCATTCAGGTTCAGGGAAGAAGGTGGAGTTCACTCCAAACTCAGTTATTATTTATGACTTGTCAAATGGTTCAAAAATTTTCATTGGAGAGGTTAATCACCATTCTAGGTTGTGGAATTAGAGGTTTGTGCATTTGAATTTTAAATTTTTAGATCATATTATTAAGGATGGAATGGTAGATGGATTAGCCAACATTTAGTACACGGATGGAGTTTTCTAGGGTTGCATACTAGGAAAACATCCTGAGGAGAAGTTCAACACAGGTAAAGCATGGAGGGAATCATCACTTCTAGAGTTGCTTCAAGTGATGTTACAGGTCCTTTCCCACACCCATCGATTAGTAAAGCTAAGTATGTTCTTACATGGGTCCACTTTCTCAAATTAAAATATGAGGTCTTTGAGTGTCCTAAATATTTCAAACATCTAGTTGAGAACCAAACAGGGAAGAGGATTAAGAAGTTTCATACAGAAAATGGAGGAGATCATGTGAATAAGGATGTTGAGTATATTTGTTCAGAATTAGGTATAGAGTTTCAAAACACAATTCCATATACTCCACAACAAAGTGGGGTAGCGGAGAGAAAGAACAGGACATCAAAAGAGATGGCCAACTGCATGTTGCAAGATAGAGCACTACCCCCAAAGTTATAGGATGAAGCTATAAAATGTGCATCCTACATTAAGAATAGAGTTCCTCATAAATAATTCAAGGGAGTCACTCCATATGAGGCTTGGAGTGGGAAGAAACCAGAAGTTACTCACTTCAAAAATTTTGGTTCACATGCATGGGCTAGGATCCGTTCTGATATGAGGAAATCTATGGAAGATCAGAGTAAGGAGTGTATTTTTGTTGGATATCCATAGGGAGTGAATGGATATGGGTTAATATATACTAATTCCTATACACTATTCATTCAAAGGAGTGTTAATTTTGAAGAGGGTCCTTCACAGGTACTTCTGGAGCAGTCCACACCTCCATCTCCACCGCCACTAGTTGCGGAGCTTCATGAGACTTCTTCCAATAAAATATCTAAGTGTAATATATCTGATATTTCTGATCAACAAAAATAAGTTTTAGTTATATAGGATCTACCATGATGGGCACAACAAACTCTTCAGGAAGTAGGTGATCTAGTGGGTGATCCTGCCGATCCATGGAGAACAAGATCTCAATTTGTGGAGCCTCTGCAAGATTTTACTACCATGGAGCCATTGATATATATTTATTTTTATATGGTACTTGGATTGGATCCTCAGTCTTATGCATAGGATAAAGGAAACCCCCATTGGGAGGAAGATATGAAAGAGGAGTATAATTCCCTGGTAGAGAACAACACATGGGATTTGGTTCCTCTACCTTCCAATAGGAAGCTTGTTATATGTAAGTGGATTTTCAAGAAAAATAGGGATTTTGATGAATAAATTACAAAATGTAAGGCTCAGTTAGTAGCTAAAGGTTTCTGAAAGGTTCAAGGAATTGACTATGAGGAGACTTTTGCACCAGTTGCCAAGATTGATTCCATTCGGTTAGCTATAGCTATCGTAACAACTAGAAAGTGGGAGGTGCACCATATGGTTGTAAATAATTAATTATTACAAGGAGATATTAATGAGTAGATATATATGGAGCATCTAGAGGGATATGTTTTGGATCTATCATTAATTTTCAGGTTGAGAAAGTCATTGGACAGACTTAAGCAAGCACCTCGAGCATGGTATGCTAAAATGGACTCTTAACTTCTCTCTAGAGGTTTTCTTAGATGTAGATCAGATCCTAATGTGTATATGAGAACATAGATTCTCTTATACTGATAGTTCTATATGTAAATTATTTACTCATCACGGGGATCTCAACCTCCTCCATTGTTTTCGTGAAGATTGCTTTGCATGATAGGTTTTCTATGACAGATATGAGACGGTTACATTACGTTTTTGGTATTGGAATCAACCAGAATGATTTATTAATCAATATGCCTTAGTCGAATTATGCCATATATCTACTTGATAGGTTTCAAATGACATATTGCAAGCTAGATCCAACACCATTTCAGTTAGGAGTTAGACTAGAGGATGTCAGTGCATCACCTTTGGTTGATTGTACTAGATATTGACAATTGGTGGGGATTCTTCTCTACCTTACACAATATCGATTAGACATATCTTATGTAGTTGGATCAATTTATAGGTACATGCAGGAGCCTCATGAGCTTCAATGAAAGGAAACAAAGAGGATTCTCAGATATGTCAAGGGGATTACTAGTTTTGGTATACACTATGCAACATGATTTTACTTGGATCTTGTTGGTTACATAGGCTCAGATTGGGAAAGTGATAACATTGATCGCAAGTCCACTTCAGGATATGTCCTCTACCTTGCATCAAGACCTATATGTTGTTCAAGTAAGATGCAATCAAAAATTTATTTATCATCATCAGAGGCAGAGTACAGGGTGTAGTGAATGTTATTACTTAGGTTATTTGGTTGCAATACTTTCTTACAGAGTTTGGAGTTCATTTTCATCATCTGGTAGTTATATGGTGTGATAATCAAATTACTCTTAAGATGTGTAGATACCCAGTTCAGAGGCAACAAACAAATAACATTGAGGTTTATATGCACATTATTCGAGGACATATTCAGGATGGAGCCATTGGTATGTAGTTTTATCCATCTTCAATGCATATGGTATACATAATCACAAATCCTTTCACCGAACAAAATTTTATCTCATTGAGGGACATTCTAGGAGTGAGGGAACATAAGATTAGTAGATGAACATGTTAGAATTATTTTCTTGTTAGCAACATATTTTGAGGGGGGTGGGGGAGGTTGTTCATACTGGGTTTTCCCTCTTTAGCTCAATTTTGTTCAGTTGTTATGCATCTATACTTGTACATGACTACCTAACACGGCTGCATATTCTCGGGACTCATCATCGTGGACACCCTGGTTATGTTTTAGGGGGGGTGTTGGGGTACTTTCTCAACTACATACCTAGTGAAATACTCATTTTTTCCATTTTTCCCATAATTTAAGAGGACTTCTATTTATAGCATGTCTATTTATAGTAGGTCTATTTTTAGCCGGTGGGTTCCTATATGCAATACCATGGGAAAATTACACGGGTTTCCAAAACCATGGGCTTATAAACCACCATTAGGAAAATTCCTATTTTTTAGCTACCATTAGGCCAATTCCTATTTTTTATCCACCATTAGGAAAATTCCTATTTTTTAGGAGATAATTCCTATTTCCTTAATTTTAGGAGATATTTCATATTTCATGGATATAGAGCACACTTTAGTAAGATTATTATCCTCCTAGGGAAGTGCACATTACCCATCTAATACTTGGAGTTAACTCACTTCACTTATTTAGTGATTTCCCATAATTAGCAAATTCTCACTCAGTTAGGACTTTAGTTCCATTCTTGGACTGTAGTCTTATTCTAGGAGATTTTCTCTATTATGGAATGCATGTTAAATTCATGTACAGTTATCACTAAGTTCTCACCTATATTTTTGACCTTTTCTTATTATTACCAACTTTTGACATTAGTTAATTGTTATAATTGGGAGAAGTTACTTTTTTACTCGAGCATGCACATGGAAATCCCAACCTAGTGCACATTACTCATCATGTGGAGAGTACTATATATTATACTCATTATAAAGGATTAATGCATGGTGATGAGAGTTGGTTTCTTAGTCTCTTATATGTGAAGATTGATTCTATTTTTCTCTCTCCTCTCTCTCTCTTGCAATTAGCTAGTGTATTATGTCCTTCTCACAATTAGGTCTTGGATTGTGGTTTAATCCTACACATGGTACGTTGGATTATCTCTCACATTGATATTACTACATGCACAATTTTTAATTCCTCACAATAAATTGTTGGGTCTTTCAGACCAAATGATATAACCAATATGTATACACTAGATATGCCCATAGTTTCTCTGGATGATAATTTCAATAAGAATTTTATTAAAAAATAAGTTGATGGTCAAGAAATCTGTATGGATGATGTAATCAGAGATTGGTGGTATGACCCAAATCATTTCAAAGTTGTGGGGGATAAAAAGTACACAATGTCAAGATTGAAGAAACCCCAAAAACTAATAGCTATCACACTCTACCATTTGTATGGGGAAAATGATGCTACCAAGTTTGAATTAAGTTGGGTACCCCTTATTCATCAAATTATTCAAGGAAACAATTTTTAATTGGGAACATATTTTGTCTGATAATATCAAATCAGAGGTTAAAAATTCTTAGGATGTATTGTACCTGATGCAATACAATATGCAACAATAAGAATATCCAACAAATATCAATGGAACAACAATATATTGAGAAGAGGAATACCAGAAATAATACCTTTAATGAAAGAAAGCAATGTTCACTTGTCTCTGTGAGGGGGCAACTTGATGCAGGAGCATCGCTTCATGTCAGCAATGCGCCAGCCAACCAACACATTCAAAGCACATTCAATAGAGGAGAGAGGCGTCAACCCTCATTTCAAAATCTGAATTTTGAATTAAATGTTTGTAAGGCTTGGTAGAGCAAAGTTAATTCTTTTGAGCAGATAGTAGATAGAGTCTCCTTAATGGATGCCAGGATGAAGATCTAGATCCGATTCGGATCTGGATGGCCATTGAATGTAAATTAATGAGAGTAGGTAGCTTGGAGGAAAGAGCTCGAGGAGCACCTTTTGTAGAAAAGATCTTTGTATCTAGATTCATTAAGAGATATTAGAACCAGCATGTAGAGAAGAGAAGAGAGGAGAGAGCCGAGACTCGATTGTAGTTCGAGATTTTGTAACCTTTTTCTAGGAATTATGAGATTAATACAAACAGAGCATTTTTTCCTGCATATTGTATTTTGTGTGTTTATGAATGAATGTATTTTAAGCTTTTATGTGCACATGATGTAGATGTATGTTAGTTTCCATCTATAGGGATAGATATATTTCTCTATATGTTTGGGAGTTTATTGATTTTATTATGGGTTCTTTGTGGATAAATGCAAGGAGTGCATGACAGAGTGCTAAGGACTCTGTGAGCCAGTGCAAAGAGTACACATCTGAGTTCTGTAGAATTCAGGCAAGAATGCACAAGGAGGGTGCACCAGAGAAGTCATAGACTCAAGGGAGAAGCCTCAAGGTTGTTTAACACCTTGGAGGTAAGACTGTGCAGAAGAAGGCACAGAGGAAAGAAACATAATTAATGAGGATTCTGTGAAGCTCTGCCAAGAGGGCATTGAGCATGTGCAAAGAGTGCATGAGGAAGAACTATGTTTCAAGTTCAGTGAGAAAAGAAGTGTCAAGGAGAGGACACTTACAGAGTTACTAAATACTCTGTCATCTCAACAACGCGTGCTTGAGAAAGAAACCTCCAGGAAGGCACCTCTATCCCTTCAAATAGTGAAAGGGTACTTACAGAGTTGTTGAACACTCTGGAGGAAGACCTATTAAAGGAGTGCACTAGGCCAACACTCAGACGAAGTGTTGAAAGATAGCCAACTGAAGGTTGGTCGAACAGAAAGTGTGCAGAGAAGCGAACTGTTTCAAGTTCGTAAGCTCAGGAGGAATAGTGCTTTTGCGCACAAAGTTCCAACAGAAAGGAGTAGCAGGCTGAGACTCTTCGAAGTCTAAGACACAGACAAAGCTCAGGAAGGATAGCGGTTTCAGAATGCAGGTGGGAACAAAAAACGTTAGGGCTCACAGAGGAAGCAAAGGTTGAGGCCTTTGAAGCGTTGAAATATTCCAATTCTGGGAAGAGAGGTGCGAAAGCTCGGGAGGAGGAGCACAATTGTTGTTGGATCGAGCAGAGGGAAGATCTAGACCATTTAACCTTACGTCCAGACAAGCGAGAGTGCACATAGGAGGAGATCATATATGAACCGTTAGATTTGAGCGAAAAGGACCAACAACCATTGGATCCAAAAGAAAGCGCACGAGGCTTAAAACCTTGTGTATGCATAGGAGAGTGGACTCATCAAAGTCCCAAAAGTTTTGAAATGATCGGAACCATCCATCGTCAGGAGGACAAGTGGAAATAGATCCGGAAGCTCGAGAAATCAGGTATCGGAAGAATAGAGGTGAGGAGTCTTTCAACTTCGCGAAATGCAAAGTCACAATACAAGAAGGAATGTTTCAGACCGTTGGATCATGGGAGCATGTGGATCATTTATCTGGCATCGAGGTTTCAGAGATTGGGAGAACGAAGGTGAACCATATCGGGGATTCCTGATACGCGATATCCCAAAACACCTTTTGAGTTGGCACTTGGTTTTTCCATCGTCATAGTTATAAGGGCCTAGCGAGAGGAGCTAGCAATGAGAGACGATATTACCGATCGAAATATCGGGGATTAGGAGTTCCAGAAGAAAGGTGTCAGGAGCGACTTGCATGTGGAAATCCTAAAGTCGCGAAATGTGACGCACCGTTTAGGTTAAGCCTGTGGTCATGGGAATGGTCACATAGGTGAAGGAAGTAATAGTCGCTAAGCTCTTTTGAAGTTTTGGGAGTCGGGGAGTCAGGGGTGGCTCATAAGTCAAATTCGTGACATGCGAAGTCCCGAAACACTTTTCACGTAGGCGCACGGTCACAACCCGTGGTCGTGTGAGAGAAGGAGCTTGTGCCTAGTGCTTAGTCACGCAGGCAGAGTTTCATAAAGGATGTGTGGATTTGAAGAGAGTGAAGGTTCTAGCAGGGACCAAAGAGCCATTTCGGCTCAAAGGAATTTTAACAATCCTTGACCGGGAGGTCAGTAGACCCTGGCGAAGTAGGGGGTCTGCACCAAAGTGGTATTAGAGAACATAATTGATTTATTTCTGTAGTGAAGAGAAGATAAGGGATATAATATGATACACACCACCAAAGTGGTATCAAAGTGAAACTTCATCTGTATATTTCAGGTGAAAAGGATTGAAGGGGAAATTCTGGTAACATCAAATGGTACCAGAAGTTCAATTTGTCTATAAGCAATGGGTGAAGGAAGACATAGTACTGACGCTCAGTGGTGATTGTTGCAAGGTAGACAATAATAAATTGATAGCCAGGTGAGTTGTAGTTGAATCTAGAGACACTCTCGGTTGCAGAGTGAACCATAGACTTGACAGGAGGGAAGGTAGAAGGTAGAACGAAGATGACGATGGCTACTGAAGGCCATAGGAGTGGTCAAGGCAAGGACCGCAAGCAGAAAAGCAAGGCTGAGATAGATAAAGAGCTCAGTAAGATAAGGGTATAAATGGAGAAGCTCTCATTTAAGATGCAACAGGATGCAAGGGTGCATTGGGTGTATGAGTGGCCCATGAAGAAGAAGGTGAAGTGGCCAGTCAAGGAATTGTTGGCCAAAGGATAGAAAAGGTTGTTGAGAGTGTGGTTGAGGTATGTTGAAAGCCTCAGAGGGTAAGAGGATATGGTTCATATCTATGAGCCAGAAGCTGGGAAGAGCCTTAGTGATGATGAGGAGAGAAGACCAGAGAAGGGTCTCGAAAACTGTCGGGTGAGAAGTGAGGAACATTCAGGTTGCCTAGACGATAGTGAGATGAGATCACTAGAGGATCTCAAAGATTGTCAGGTGAGCAGTGCAGAAATCCTATATTGCCAAGTGGGCAAGGGAGAGGAGAAGAGTATGTCTGACAGTCTCATGATTTCAGAGGTGAGTTTGGATCAGTAAGGAGTGCTGACAGAGAAGGATCAGAGGAGTCTTCTAATCATTGGGGAAATTGAGGTATTCCTACCACATATCCCAGTCGAGGCTAGAAATTATGATGGAGAGGAAAAAACAGAAGAAGGAAAGCCATTTGTGACTGTCAAAGAGGAGGAGAAGGAGCAGATACTGATGTCTTCCCCAGCGGAAGAGGATCATGCAGTTGAGTTACTCACTCCATGGGAGAAGGCGTTGAACATGTTGGAGGATTGGTTGAACCATCCAGAGCTAGTAAATGACTTCCATAAAGAGATGGTCAAGCAGATTAAAGAAGAATTCTAGTTTGAAGAGCAACTGGGGGAAGCTGGATCTGAACGAGCACAAGCAGAACTGACAGAAGAAAATCGGTCATAAGAGGAAGAAGTTAAGCAGCAACTTGTTGAAGAGACTACAGAATTGAGGTTTGCAGCAGAGTGGCAAGTTAAGGCCACAGAAGAAAAAGAAAATAACATGGGGAATCTAGATGATCTACCCATAGATAAGGAGGAGCTGCAGCAGGACAGACAGCATGAAGAGAACCAGGCAGCAAAACAACTGGAAGAGGTGATTGATAAGATAACAAGGCTGATGTTGGGGTCAGCAACAGAAACTACCAGTGAGAGGAAGCTAAGTAGAAGGAAGCCTGCCATAGCAGCAGGGAAGAAGAACCAACAGTAGGAAGGCAGTGGAGCAGATCGACAGCTCCAAAGAACAATTTGGGATATAGGTGGATTTCAATAGAGCTGGGAAGCTCATGAGCAGGAGCTCATGAATTTTTTGCAGCAGTGGAGTATGATGCAGGAGCACTGCTTCACGTCAGCAATGCACCAGCCAGCCAACACATTCAAAGCACATTTAATAGAGGAGAGAGGCGTCATCCCTCATTTAAAAATTTGAATTTTGAATTAAATGTTTGTAAGGATTGGTAGAGCCGAGTTAATGATTTTGAGCAGATAGTAGATAGAGTCACCTTAATGGCTGACAGACTAAAGATCTAGATCCGATTTAGATCTGGATGGCCATTGAATGTAAATTAATGAGAGTAGGTAGCTTGGAGGGAAGATCTCTAGGAGCCCCTTTTGTAGAAAATATCTTTGTTTCAAGATTCTTTAAGAGAGATTAGAACTAGCATGTAGAGAAGAGAAGAGAGGAGAGAGTCGAGACTCGATTGCAGTCTAAGCTTTTGTAACCTTTGTACAGGGATTCTAATATTAACACAAACAGATAAATGTTTCCTTCATATTGTATTGTGTGTGTTTATGAATGAATGTCTTTTATGCTTTTATGTGCATATGTTGTAGATGTATGTTAGTTTCCATCTGCGGGGATAGATATATTTCTCTATCTATTTGGGAGTTTGTTGATTTCAGTCTGGGTTCATTGTGGCTAAATGCAAGGAGTGCATGACAGAGTGTTGAGGAATCTATGAGCCAGTGCAAAGAGTGCACATCTAAGTTCTGTGGAATTTAGGCAAGAACGCACCAGGAGGGCGCACCAGAGGAGTCATAGACTCAAGGGAGAAGCCTCAAGGTTGTTGAAAACCTTAGAGGTAAGACTATGTAGCGGAAGGAATAAAGGAAAGAAATAGAATTTTTGAGGATTATTTGAAGCTCTGCCAAGAGGGCATTGAGCGTGTGGAAAGAGTGCACGAGGAAGAAGTCTGTTTTGAGTTCAGTGAGAAAAGAAGTGTCAAGGAGAGGACACTTATAGAGTTACTGAATACTCTGTCAACTCAGCAAGGCGTTCTTGAGCAATAAATTTCAAGGAAGGCACCTATATCCATTCAAAGAGTGAAAGGGTACTTATAGAATTGTTGAACACTCTGGAGGAAGACCTGTGCAAGGAGTGCACCAGGCCAACACTCAGACGAAGTGTTGAAAGATAGCTAGTTGAAGTTCGGTCGAACACAAAGAGTGTGCAGAGAAGCAAACTGTTTCAAGTTCGTAAGCTCAGGAGGAATAGTGCTTTTGTGCACAAAGTTCCAACAAAAAGGAGCAGCAGGATGAGACTCTTCGAAGTCCAAGCCATAGAAAAAGCTCAGGAATGATAGCAGTTTCAGAATGCAGGCGAGACCTAAAGATGTTAGGGCTCGTAGAGGAAGCAAAGGTTGAGGCCTTTGAAGCGTTGAAATCTTCCAAGTCTGGGAAGAGAGGTGCCAAAGGTAAGGAGGAGGAGCACAACTGTCGTTGGATCAAGTGGAGGGAAGATCTGGACCATTGAACCTTACGTTCAGATAGGTGAGAGTGCGCATAGGAGGAGATCATATCTGAACCGTCAAATTTGAGCGCAAAGGACCAACATCCATTGGATCCAGAAGAAAGCGCACGAGGCTTAAACCCTTATGTATGCATAGGAGAGTCGACTCGTCAAAGTCCCGAAAGTTCTGAAATGATCAAAACCATCCATCGTGAGGAGGAAATGTGGCAGTAGATCGAGAAGCTCGAGAAATCGAGTATTGGAAGAACAGAGGTGAAGAGTCTTTCGACTTCGCGAAACATGAAGTCCCAATACAAGAAGGAACGGATCAGACCATTGGATCGTGGGAACGTGTGGATCGTTGATCTAGTGTTAGAAGGGCCTTGAGTTGGCACTTGGTTTTTCCATCGTCATAGTTAGAAGGGCCTAGTGAGAGGAGCTAGAACTAAGAGAATATATCACCGATCAAAATATCGGGGATAGGGAGTTCTAGAAGAAAGGAGTTAGGAGTGACTCGCATGTGGAAATCCCAAAGTCATGAAATGTGATGCACCTTTTAGGTTAAGCCTATGGTCATGGGAATGGTCACATGGGCGGAGGGAGCTAACATTCGTTAATCCCTTTCGAAGTGTCGGGAGTCGAGAAGTCAGGGGTGGCTCATACGTCGAAGTCCCGACATGTGAAGTCCCAAAATAATTTTCGCGTAGGCGCACGGTCATAGTTCATGGTCATGTGAGAGAAGGAGCTTGCTCCTGGTGCTTAGTTGCGCAGGCAGATTTTCATAGAGGACCTGTGGATTTGAAGAGAGTGAAGGTTTTGGCAGGGGCCAAAGATCCATTTCGGCTCAAAGGAATTTGAACGATCCTTGACTGGGAGATCAACGAACCCTATCGAGGTAGGGGGTCTGTACCACAACCTCCAGTAGAGTATATCTCTATTACAATAATTCTCAAGACAATATTTATCATGCCTCCTACTCTTATTTATACTAATTATATATTCTAAAGAACATTATAGAGGAAGATATTTCTAGAAGCATAATCTTCTATTATGTCTTCTTACATTGACTTGTTCACATTTATATAGGTCTTACTAACTAATGTCGACCTTTATTACAGGGAAAATATATTTATGGATTATTAACTAATTTCATCCTTTATTACATGGAAAATATGTTATTCTATCTATGTGAGGGGTTAGGTCCCTAGTGTTAGCACTCTATAAATTTTGTTTGGCTGAATAGACAAAAGATAGAGGTAACTGTTTCAACTAGCTTTAGAGCTGAGGTGCTAGCCTGCTCAAATCAGAGAGGGCTCTCTCGTGTCACTTGATATATCTATTGAAATCAGTGGCTAGGTTCAGTTTGTTTTGAGGGGTTTTTATAAAGTAACTGGAGAAATGAAGATAACATTAGGACTATGGAGTCTGGAACATAAATGCATTGTCAAAACATGAGAACTATTAAGAGGAAAAGGATAAATGAGAGAGTGAGTCTGAGTTTATATCTAAAAATTTGCATGCCATCAAAAGGAAAAGAAACATATAACTACATCAGAACATATAAAAATAAATTCTGAATTGGTTGAAAAGAAATACACATAGTCTAAATCGCTTAAGCCAAGAGAATCACAATGATGAATTTTGGTTTTTTTGTTTCTCCAATTTAGACAAATGAAATCGTAAATGAAATATAAAATAACAGGAATCACATACTATGAAAGAAAACAAGAATCATATCACCACTAGTTAGAATCTTTTCGTAAACAATCCAGAAATATGCCTTTGCATTTATATATTCATTCTAGCCCCAAATTTACAAAGTCCTACTGGACATAGGGCAGGCTCCTCTTTTCTCCATGCTTTATATATCCTCGAGATAATATATATATATATATATATATATATATATATA
>JZKD02S1594803.1:211599-259240 GCA_000966675.3 Picea glauca | reverse complement strand
CATCAACTTCCTGGGGTCGTAACTTTTGCATACGATCTCCGTTTTAGGCGTGTGATAGCTCGTTGGAAAGGTATCATCGAGGAGATTCATTTTGGGGGCTCAATAATGCCTTTGGCTATCATTGGGAACCTCTATCTCAAAAAACCTTCATTTAGGCCCTCAAAAGGGCCCCGAAAGTTAAAACCTGCTAAAAATAGTAAATTGCCAAAATTGCCAGAAAATTGTTTTGAGCCAGTCGGAAAAGGTGGGTGGCCACCGATATCCACCTGGATCAGTTGTTGAGAAATATAGTAGTATGGATTTCTTGAGTCATCAGGAAACCATGATTGGAGAACATCATCTGATGTAAAAGGATTCACATTTGATACAAACATTGATTTGTTGTTATCCACTATTATTGGTAAATCCTGATTATAAATTTTTTCCATATAATGTATCTTGGGATCATGAATTATATGGAAAAATGATTCATTTTCAGGAGTCAAGATAGAAGATCAAGATTCCTCCACAAGTGTTTATTTTCTTCTTTAAGTCTCCATAGGTGAAGTTTCAAAATCATCATCCATGTCTAGGTTTTTCAAAAATAGGATCACTACGTCATTTTCAAGGGAAGAAAGGAAACCTTGAAATACTTTGTATTCCTAAGAATATTGTTGAACATCTGCATTAGTTCTAGGAGAAGGGAAATGACCTTCAAAAACAATTTCTTGATCAACTTCTTCTTTAATTTGATTGTTAGATTGGAATTATGAATTAAAATACCTTCCCAAGAAATGATTGTTAAATGCATGTGAGTGTAGTTGGTGTTCTTCAATGATAACAACCTTTTCATGTAAAACAGTACTACTTTGAATACAGTCAAAACTCCTTGTTTTGTCTGAAGTCTCATGATTTTATCTTAACCTTTCAAAGGAATAAAAACATAAGGGAAGAGAGTTTTTATCTGTAAGTCCACTTCTTTCTTCACTTTCAACATCATGCTTGGATGCTTTCTGATTTGAAACGCTACAGACATTTTGTTTCAACAGTTCGAATGAGGGAAAACACAATGGCAAGGTTCTGTTACCTGACTCAAAACCTTCTTCATTTCCTCCAGCATCATCATAGGTACATTTATTCATTTCTTTGGATTGTTGGACATGCTCACTTTCAGTTTTATCTTCGACCAATGACTGCACTTATGAATTGACAAGATCCTCTACAAAACAAGGACTAGGGTCATCAAGCGCCTGAGAAGAGTGTTGATGCAGGAGCATCTCTCCATACTAGCCAGCCAGCCAGCCAGCCACATCAGTGCGCACGCATTCAAAAGATGAAGAGAGGCGTAGCCTCATTTAATATCTGAATTGAATGTAATTTAAATGCTTAGGCTGGTGAGCCATGGAAGTCGTGCCTTTGAGAAGGCGTTAGGTAGATCGGCTTTTATTGTAGGATCGACTGAGATCTAGATCCAGACGCTGGACTAGACAACCATTGATTGTAATTGAATAGTGTAGGTAGACCTGGAGGGAAGCACTCAAAGAGCCCCTCAGGTAAAAGAGATTTAGAGATATCATTTTGAGTTAGGCAAGATAGGAGAGAGTGTTGGGTGGTAGATCCAGAGAGAGCTCGAGAACACTTTGTAAAATACAGACATTTGCCATTAATATAAACATAGAAGTTTTTCCTGCATTATTTTGTCTTATATGCATGTTTGTGTGTGTTCTTTATATATGTTGTGAATGTATGTTAGGTGGATGCATTCTGCAGGAGTTTGCTTGATTTTAGGTAAGGGTCTTTGAGGCTTCATGCCAGGAGCGTATGAAAGGACGCTGAGGGTTCTGAGAGCCGATGCACTGGGGATGCACTTCTGAACTTTGAGGAGTCAGACAGAGATGTGCTGAGACACAGGAATTGAAGTCAACAAATAAGGAAGAAGACCTTTGAGGTTGTTGAACACCTCAGGGGGTAAGGCTATGTGGCTGAGACACAGTTGCTGACAAAACTTTGATGTAAGTTCTGTAGGGCTCTACCAAGTGGGCATTGAGCGTAAGCACAAGGTGCTGAAGGAGAACTCTGTTGAGAGTTCAGAAGAGGCAGAATCATTGAGGATTATGGAAGGCTCTGCCAGGTGGGCATCGAGCAAGTGCATAGGTGCACAGAAGGAACCCATAACTACTGAACATTCTGTGGAAGAGATACTTCACCAGGAGGGCGTCGAGAAAGTGTGCAGGAAGGCACAGGAGAAAAGAGAACTATTTGAGTTATGTCATCTGAAGGAAGTATCCACTGAGGGATCTTCACTGGGTTGTTGAACACCCAAAGAGACTCAGCAGGAGGTTGCTTGAGCAAGATAGCTAGAAGAGCGCCTAAGTATTCTCCATCTGAGGGAGAAGAAGATAAAATCCCCCAAGGGGTCTGAGTACTCGTGGAAGCTCAGGACAGAGAGCGCTTTGCGCGCGAAGACTCTGCAGAGACACATGAGTCAAAGAATCCTCAAAGGGTTCAGAAGAAGGAGAAATCTCAGGAAGGGCAGTGTTGTATACGCATAGCTAGGCTCAAGATTATAGAGCTCGCAGAGGAAAGAGCGCAAGGGTCAAAGCCCTTGAGAACAGGAAATTCTTCCAAGCCTGGGAAGAAAAGCACGAAGGAAGCTCGGGGAGGAGAAACATTGGCTATTGGATCAGCCGATAGAATCTGGACCATTGGTGTTCACGGCCAGGAAGCATCTGAGAAGGAGCGTATCGGAGAAAGGGATCTGAGCCATTAGATCTCTCTCAGAATCCTCGACCGCCGTCGGATCTACAGAAGCTGCGAGGAAGTTAAGACCTCGTAGACAGGAGGAGAGAAGTCTTGATAAGGATTGGAACCGTCTGTTGGTAGAGGGCATGTGGTAGAGATTGAGAGATCTCGCGAACTTGGGAGTTCGCAGGGTAAAGGCCCAAGTGTTGGAATCCCAAGTTACGAAGTCACGAGGTCACGAAGTGGCGAGGTGGCGAGAAGGCTAGGAGCCGTCCATCTGAAGAGGACAGGTGGAAAAGATCGAGAGATCTCGTGAACTCAGGATTTCACAGGGTGAAGGCCCAAGGATTGGGTATTCAAAGTCGCGAGGCGCGAGGATGCGAAGCGGCGAAGGAGCGAGGGGATCATAGTCGTCCATCTAAGGAGGAGAGGTGGCGAGAGATCGAGAATCTCGCGAACTCGAGAGTTCACAGGCTGAGAGTCCAAACATTGGGTACTCCAAGTCGCGAGGTCGCGAGGCACGAGAGGAGGATAACCATTGGATCCAGATCGCGGGAGGACAGTTGGATCCGCACGTGGGATCATGCATCGGAGCCTTGCGAGAAAAGGCTCGAGAACTTGGCCACAGAAATCGCAAAGACGCGAGGGAATGAGGTCGCGAGTTTCGACACCTCGGATATCGGGAGCCGACATGGAAGTTATTCAACCTCATGAGTAGCGAAGTCACAAGTGGTGAGATCGCGATAGCACAGAAGTCCTGATAGAAGTAATGGGTGTAGAAGGGTTAAGTCACATGTGTGCATCGGAGTTTCGGTACCTCGGGTATCGGAGGTTGGAGAACCAAAAGTTTGGTATCGCGAGTAGCGAGGTCGCGAGTAGAGAAATCCCTCAGGGAAAAGTCAGCGAGTTGACTCAAGCGTCGGGCCTCGGGGATCCGGGGGTGTAGCGCCGACCGTTGGACTTGTGAAGTTGCGAGTTCCAATCCTTCGAAAGTAAAGAAGAGAGGATCGAGGAGGAAAGAAAATGTGGGTGTTGGAAGGTCCAGATAAGGGATTCGAAGAACAATTTGAGTTCTTCAGGCCATGGAGAAAAACAGATCCTGAGAGCGGGTGAGTCTGAGGTGAAGGAACACATGACCCACCTACATCAAGTGGTATCAGAGCTGATTTCTTGTCTGTATATTTCAGGCAAGAGGAGTGAAGAAGAGAAGGAGCACTCTGATACACATCAAGTGGTATCAGAGCGGGAACTTCATTTGTATATTTCAGGTGAAGAGAGAGGAGAGCAGAAGGAAGACAGAGTTGTTGAGGACTCTGTAAGGACTTGTTTGCAAGTAGGCAGCAGTCCATAAACAGTCATCAGGACTGTAGGATGAAGCTGGACACACTCAAGATGTAGAGTGACAGGAGCAGATCTATCAAGGAGGCAGATAGACATAGCAAAACGGCTACTGAAGGCCGTAGGAAGAAAAGCAAGGCAAAAAAGCTTGCAGAAGAAGCAGAAATGGATAGAGAATTCTATGAATTAAAAGCAGGCATAGAGGAGTTCAAACTGCGGATGCGGCAGGATAGAAGGAGGAGACGGATGCGTGAATTGCCCATGAAGAAGGCAAAAGCAATGTGGCCAGTCAGGGAGCTGATGGTCAAAAGACAGCGCAGGCTATTGAGAAAATGGTTGAGGTATGTTGAAAACCTCAAGGCCACAGAGGAAGAGATGATTTATCATTGTTGTCCAGAGACTGGAAAGGGTCTCGATGATTGGGATGACAAAGAAGATAAATTGGGATCGTCTGAGGATCTCATAGACTGTCGGGAGAGAAGTGGAAGGTTTCCATATTGCCAGATGGGAAAGGGAATAGAAATGAGATCGGCTGATGATCTCGAAGACTGTCATGAAGGCAGAGAAGAAGGAATTCGAGTTTGCCTAGAGGGCAACGAGATGAGGTCGGTTGAAGATCTCATAAACTGTCAGGAGGACAGTCAAGGAATTTCAATTTTCTAGTTGGGCAATGATGAGAGATCGCTGAGGGATCTTGAAGACTGCTAGGAGGGCAGCAGAAGCATCGAAGACTGCCAGGTGGGCAGCGGAAGCCCATTGAACTGCCAGGTGGGCAGAGATGAAATTGCGAGGCCATCTGAAGGTCTCATGGACTCGGAGGAGAGTTCAATTCGGTGAGGAGTGCTGATGAAGATGGGATCAGTTAATCTCATGGTCTGCCAGAGAAGCAACAGGGACATCCCATATTGCTAGATGGGCAGGGATGAGAAGATGAATTTGGATTAGCCAGAGGAGCTGACAGAGCAGATGAGACTATCTGAGGGTCTCATAAATTCATGGATGAATTTAAATCAGTAGATGCAGCTGACAGAGGAGAAGGATCAGGATGGTATTCTGATGATTGGGGAAATTGGGATATTCCTACCATTTGCCCCAGAGGAGGCAGAAAAATGTGTTGCAGATGATACAGCAATAGCATGGGAATAGTCACAACTGATGATGACTGTCAAAAGGAAATTGGAGCAGACTTTGAAATCTGCCCAAGCATAAATGAAAGAAGAGAATGAGCATTCGGTGGAATGTCTCAACACATTCATCCAGGAAGCTAAGAGCGTTGTAGAATTGGAGCTGACAACAGAAGAAGAAGCAGAAGCAGAAGAAGAGAGTGAGCATTCTGAGGAATGGCTCAAAGCATTCAGCATTGAAGTTGAAGAGACTGCAACATGGGAGTTTGCAGCAGGAGCAGAAGAGGAAAACGAGCATTCCGAGGAGTGGCTTGATATTTTCAGCCATGAAGCTGAAAACAATGCAACAGAGGAGGTTGCAAAAGCAGAGGAAGAATAAGTAGGCAACATTTTCTTTGCTGACTTGTCGGATCAATTTGAAGCTCTGGAGGAAAGGATAAAAGTGTAGGGCATGCACATCCAACAGGTGAAGTTGTAAATGGATGAGGAAGGCATGGGAGATCATGATGATCTGCCCAATGGCCAAAAAATTTTGCAACTGAGGATACTGCATGAGCATAACAAACCATTGGAGCAGCTGGATGAGGTGATAGAGGAGATCATGGAGTTGATGATCCAATCATCAGAAACTGCCAGCGAGGAGAGGCTGAGCAGAAGAGAAGAAGCAACAGTAGCAGCGCAGCAGAAGCAGTAGTAGCAGCAGGATGGAGCAGATGGAAAGCTCCAAAGACTTATTTGGGATCCAGGAGGATTTCCAATAGCTACAGGGGAAGCTCATGAGCAGGAGCTCATGATTTTTGCAGCTGTGGAGTATGATGCAGGAGCATCTCTCCATATCAGCCAGCCAGCCAACCAGCTATGTCAGCACGCACGCATTCAAAAGCTGAAGAGAGGTGTAGCCTCATTTAATATCTGAATTGAATGTAATTTAAATTATTAGGCTGGTGAGCCATGGAAGTCGTGCCTTTGAGAAGGCGTTAGGTAGATCGGCCTTTATTGTAGGATCAGATGAGATCTAGATCCAGATGCAGGACTAGACAGCCATTGATTGTAATTGAATAGGGTAGGTGGACCTGGATGGAAGCGCTCAAAGAGCCCCTCAGGTAAATGAGATTTAGAGATCTCATTTTGAGTTAGGCAAGATAGGAGAGAGTGTTGGGTGGTAGAGCCAGAGAGAGCTCGAGAACACTTTGTAAAATATAGACATTTGCCATTAATATAAACATAGCAGTTTTTCCTGCATTATTTTGTCTTATATGCATGTCTGTGTGTGTTCTTTATATATGTTGTGAATGTATGTTAGGTGGATGCATTCTGCAGGAGTTTGCTTGATTTCAGGTAAGGGTCTTTGAGGCTTCATGCCAGGAGGGTATGACAGAACGTTGAGGGTTCTGAGAGTCGGTGCACTGGGGATGCACTTCTGAACTCTGAGGAGTTAGACAGAGATGTGCTGAGACACAGGAACTGAAGTCAACAATTCAGGAAGAAGACCTTTGAGGTTGCTGAACACCTCAGGAGGTAAGGCTGTGTGGCTGAGACACAGTTGCAGACAGAAATTTGTTGTAAGTTCTGTAGGGCTCTTCCAAGTGGGCATTGAGCATAAGCACGAGGTGCTGAAGGAGAACTCTGTTGAGCTCCCATGTTGCAGTCAGAAGCTCTGAGGAGTTTTGAGAAGCTCTGCCAAGTGGGCATTGAGCGTGTGTACAAGAGTGCACAAAGGAAGGAACTCTATTGAGAGTTCAGAAGAGGCAGAATCACTGAGGATTCTGGAAGGCTCTACCAGGTGGGCATCGAGCAAGTGCATAGGTGTACATAAGGAACCCAGAACTACTGAACATTCTATGGAAGAGATACTCCACCAGGAGGGCGTCGAGAAAGTGTGCAGGTAGGCACAGGAGAACAGAGAACTCTTTGAGTTCTGTCATCTGAAGGAAGTATCCACTGAGGGATCTTCATTGGGTTGCTGAACACCCAAAGAGACTCAGCAGGAGGTTGCTTGAGTAGGATAGCCAGAAGAGCGCCTAAGTATTCTCCATCTGAGGGAGAAGAAGATAAAATCCCCCAAGGGGTCTGAGTACTCGTGGAAGCTCAGGACAGAGAGCGCTTTGCGCGCAAAGACTCTGCAGAGACACAGGAGTCAAAGAATCCTCAGAGGGTTCAGAAGAAGGAGAAAGCTATGGAAGGGCAGCGTTGTATACGCATAGTGAGGCTCAATATTGTAGAGCTTGCAGAGGAAAGAGTGCAAGGGTCAAAGCCCTTGAGAACAGGAAATTCTTCCAAGCCTGGGAAGAAAAGCGTGAAGGAAGCTCAGGGAGGAGAAACATCGGCCATTGGATCAACCGATAGAATCTAGACCGTTGGTGTTCACGGCTAGGAAGCATCCGAGAAAAAGCGTACCGAAGAAAGGGATCTGAGCCGTTAGATCTCGCTCAGAATCCCCGACCGTTGTCGGATCTGCAGAAGCTGCGAGGAAGTTAAGCCCCCATAGACAGGAGGAGACAAGTCCCGACAAGGATCGGAGTTGCCCGTTGGCAGAGGGCATGTGGCAGAGATAGAGAGATCTCGCAAACTCGGGAGTTCGCAGGGTAAAGGCCCAAGTGTTGGAATCCCAAGTTATGAAGTCGCGAGGTCATGAAGTGGTGAGGTGGCGAGAAGGCTGGGAGTCCTCCATCTAAATAGGACAGGTGGCAGAGATCGAGAGATCTCACGAACTCGGGAGTTCACACGGTGAAGGCCCAAGGATTGGGTATTCAAACTCGCGAGGCATGAGGACGCGAAGCGGTGAAGGAGCGAGAGGATCGTAGCCGTCCATCTAAGGAGGACAGGTGGCGAGAGATCGAGAATCTCGCGAACTCAGGAGTTTGTAGGCTGAGAGTCCAAACATTGGTGACTCCAAGTCATGAGTTTGCGATGCACGAGAGGAGGATAACCATTGGATCCAGATCGTGGGAGGACCGTTGGATCCGCACATGGGATCGTGCATCGGAGCCTCGCGAGAAAAGGCTCGAGAACTTGGCCACGGAAATCGCGAAGACGTGAGGGAACGAGGTCGCGATTTTTGGCACCTCGGATATCGGGAGTCGACATGGAAGTTATTCAACCTCGCGAGTAGCAAAGTCGCGAGTGGTGAGATCGCGATAGTGCGGAAGTCCCAATATAAGTGACGGGTGTAGACGGGTCAAGTCACACGTGCGCATCGGAGTTTCGATACCTCGGGTATCGGAGGTTGGAGAACCAAAAGTTTGGTATCACGAGTAGAGAGGTCACGAGTAGCGAAATCCCTCAGGAAAAAGTCAGCGAGTTGAGTGACGCGTCGGGCCTTGGGGATCTGGGGGTGTAGCATCGACTGTTGGACTCGCGAAGTCGTGAGTTCTGATCCTTCGAAAGTAAATAAGATAGGATCAAGGAGGAAAGAATCTGTGGGTTTTGGAAGGTCCAGATAAGGGATTCGAAGAAAAATTTGAGTTCTTCGGGACGTGGAGAAAAACAGATCCTGAGAGCGGGTGAGTCTGAGGTGAAGGAACACAGGACCCGCCTGCATCAAGTGCTCCAATATTTTTTCGATTTGTTTTGTTGGTTTGGTGTGACTTTGCATTTGCACAAATTTGCTTGCTTTAACAATGATTTGAGAATTCTCTCTCAAAAATTTGAATGCAGCAAAGCACAAGGGTAGAGAATTTTATTTAGCTGATCCAATATTCTTCCCTTTGTAACTGTGATATGTAGGTTGAATAATCTTACTATACTGCTGAAAAAGAAAGTCTTCAACATCACAATCCTCCTCATATTTGTCATATACAGTAAAATCAATTGTCTGTGATATGTCATCCAACAAGAGCACATTGGGGACATTCACCTGTTCTTCAACAAACAGATTTGTAATCCCATCCTTTTGACCATCTATAAATGAATACAAAAAACAATCATATTTTTTCTCATCATGAGATGGATCAGCACCCCCTCTTTCAATAGGCGTAATATAATTTTTTACAGAATCATTGGCATAAGAAAATACAAGAGGACCTCTTGTGTTGTCGATTCTATGTTCAGGATCCCAATCATCCCCTTTCCCTCCATATCCACTTTCACATTCTTGAGCACTTAGTCTCTCATTTTGAACCTGTTTACATGCTTGGATGTTGTGCTGAATGTCCTGAGCATCATAGAATATTTTTTGTAAGGACTTGGATATTCTTTCCATAAGAAGGAGAGATGAATCTGGATGGAGAGTAGTTGCATAATGGAGCATGGAAACAACTTTAGTGGATCAAATTTCTTTGGGTAAATTGTGGTAGATACTGGAAAACCTTCTGCTGAATACATAAATAGTTTCATTGTCCTGCTTTTCCAAAGCATAGAACTCTCTAAGATGCAGGTCCAAAGACTTCTTCTTGCCACAAAATTTTAAAAAGACATCCTTCAATTATTCCCATGAGCTAATTGTCTCTGGCTGCAAATGTTTAAACCAGCCTTTGGTGTCCCCTTTCAAGGATTGAGAGAAGGCCCTCATACAAACATCATCATGGTTAATCTCAAACAAATCTATAAAATTCTCAAACCCTTGGATGTGTTTTTCAGTTGAGACGGTATCAAGTTCCCCATCAAACATAGGTAGGTACTCATAATGTTTTGGAGGAAAATTATGAAGCATGTGGGGTAACTTTAAGGTTCTCTATCTAGGTTGAGTCTTGGAGGGTGTTGGATAAAGTGCAAGAGATGAAATATCAACCCTGGTTTCATGAGGCTCGTCAACTTGGTTATGGTCATCATGTGGCCCAGACGATTTTTTTTTATCAAAATGAGTAATAAACTGAGGGGACGTTCATGTAATTCTAAGAGGGGGATGTATAATTTTTGGATTGTCATGGTCATTATTTTCATGTAGTAAGTAAAGAAGATTTTGTCTAGAATTTTCAAGAAAAGACCAAAGACAACTTATAACAAATAGAAAAATGATCTGAAAAAAATCCCATTTTGAGAATTTGTTATCTTCCATAACGCCTTTTCATAACTCAACCAAGGGGAATTGTCTTTCAGTGAATTCTCTAAACTGCATTCTGCAATCAAAATTTGAGTGGAATCACCAATAATGTATTTGGATTTAGATTCTTCATTAAGAGTGGAATCACCATTGATGTTTTGGAAGCTGGATTCTTCATCCCCAGTGGATTCAGAAGGAAAAGAAACATATAACTGCATCAGAACATATAAAAATAAATTTTGAATTAGTTGAGGAGAAATGCATAGTCTAAATCGCTTAAGCCAAGAGCATCACAATGATGAATTCTGAGATTTTTGTTTCTCCAATTTAGACAGATGAAAGCACAAATGAAATATAAGATAACATGAATCACATATTATGAAAGAAAACAAGAATCATATCACCACCAGTTAGAATCTTTTTGTAAACATTCCAGAAATCTGCCTTTGCATTTATATATTTATTCTAGCCCCAAATTTACAAAGTCTTCCTGCATAGAGGGTAGGCTCCTCTTTTCTCCATGCTTTATATATCCTCGATATAATATATATATATATATATATATATATATATATATATATATATATATATATATATATATATATATATAGAGGAATTACTCGTGGAATTAAAAATGTTCATACATCCCCATAATTCTAAAAATAGAGATAAGTTACAAAAAAAGAGTGATTTATAATAACAATTGTCTTATTTTAAAGGGGTTGTTAGGAACAGGTCTGTCATATCTGGGGCCCGTTTCTTCAACCGCCATCTGTAAAAAAATTGTTGGAATGTTCTTAATTTTACCTAGGAATTCATTCCAGCCTGGTGATTTCCTCCTTCAAAGTGCTCAACCAAGCAAGTTGATTTTCTCTGATGCTCTCCATCGTCTCAACTCTGATTTTTGTTCATTGTCGCTTGCTCTGCTTCTTCTTCATTGTCTACTTGTATATTTCGTCCACGTGCTCATTGATGACTAGGTACCTCATGAAAGGGTTTAATATGACCCCCGACTCTGATTCAGTTTCAGGTTTGGTATGAAATTTAGTTGCTAATATCTGCGCAACCCACCTTTCTTTCTCACTTATCGATAAGCTTGACACATTAATTGAAAACCCTGTTGTACTGGATATTGTTCATTTTACGTTGTCCATGTCCTCCAATTTCCCAAAGATGACTATTTTTGTCTCCCTTAACTCTACAGAACTCAGGAATATGAATCCATCTCGTGATTAACTCACCTATGCATGGGACGATGAATTCCCAGAGTAGGATAAAGTTGCCCATATCTGAAGACCGGTAGTCCTTGAATCCTAATCATGAATTACTGACAGGATACGTTGGTTTTCCATGCTTCATCAATCTATTTAGAATGATGAACTTTTGAGTTAGTTATACGAAGACGTTCACCTGACATGTCGGACGGGAAGTATCCGAACCAGTGACATGAGGTGATTTGACTAGCCATCACCTTCTCCCATGAGTTGTTGATTTAACACATTAAACCATGTGACATCGGGGCTGTTGGAAAAACGGTTTCAGGAAAACTGATTTTCGCCCCGATGTACTTCTACGGGCGCCACGCATCCACTACTAAAACCAAAATGGTTTTCCCTAGTCTTCCCTTGCATAATTAACTTTTGTGCTAGTTCACTGGCCGATATGGGCCTCAACCGTTGATCTGGGCTACTTCAGGATCAATTCTCTATAGGAATTCTCCCTTTGCACTTCCACTACATTTTTCCACATCACCGCCATATATGACCTGAGCCTCCAAATGACACCATGTCTCTACACTGATTTAGTCACCTGCTAAATTTAAACTCAAATTTGAAGCATGATCGTTATGGTGATAACACCTATCATGCCCAACCCCTTGAAAAATATCCTTTTCCTTAAGGCTTAAGATGAGGAAATTGTTTTATAATGGTATCCAGTTCCTAGGTGGCATATTCTGCTAGAGTATCCTTCCAGTAAACCAAAACTTCCTAGATGGTGCACTGACAAAGACAACGCTTTCTCTGGTCCAATATGGCTTGCAGATGAAACCAAATGGAAACTTCTTCATCCAACTATGGTAGTCTATTCTGAGTGTGAAATTTGGTGCCAACCACTTTCTTTAGGCACGAGACATGAAAAACGGGATGTAGCTTGGAAGTGAATGAGAAAAGATAACAGATAGGCTATTGGCTCCATGCGTTTGAGAATAGTATAAGGACCATAAAAGTTTGATGCAATTTTCTGACACTATTGGGATTTGAGTAATGTCTTATTTTACAGTTGGAGATGGAGAAATTATTGATCCCCTTCATCAAATTGGCATTCAAAATGACCCTGATCTGCCTATTACTTGATGCGATTTTGATCCATGACCAAATTTTCTATGAGAGTACGGAGAATGGTCATGCGGATGGTAAGATTACATTCAACCTCCTAAACCTTGGAGATACCCCATATGTATGGGAGAACTGATGGTGGATTATGTCTGTATACTTTGTTAAAAGGAGTCATGTGAGTGGAAATATGATAAGAAGTGTTTTACCATATTTAATCTCGAGGTAACCACTAAACCCACTGATGTTGTATGTCATATGCAAAACACCTCAAATATGTTTCCAAACACTTGTTTACCTATTCCATTTGTCCATCAATATGGGGATGATAGGTTGTGTTGAGATGTAATTGAGTTCCCTGGATATTGAATAATTATTTCCATAAATTGATGGTAAAGCTGGGATCATGGTTAGAAACAATAGAATGAGGAATTCCATGGATTTAGAAGATATTATCCATAAAAATTTGAGCCATTGTGGATGTTGTGAGAAAGTGTTGAAGAGCACATAAATGAGAATATTTGGAAAGATGATCCACTACCACCATGATGACTGACTTATTTCCTGATTTAGGTAAGCCAACAATGAAATCCATAGAAATATATGTCCAAATAGTAGGTCGAAGTGGAATTGGTTGGAGTGTATGAGGAGGTTTGATAGTCTCTCCCTTTTTGCATTTACATGTATCACGGTCAGACACAAAGGTGTGGCTCTCATGTTTCATATTGTCCTATAAGAAAGATATTTTGAACCCTTCATAAGTTTTGGTAAAACATGAATGGCCCGTTGTAGGTGAAGCATGAAACTTATAAATCACCTTGGATTTAAGGCCGCCTGTTTGCTTAAATACAAGCGATCTTTATAGAGAAATTATTCCTTGTTCCAAGAGTACCATGGAGCATCTTGGGAATCCTGTTGAATTTGTTTGATTAGAACGAAATTTTCTAGGTCTTTCAACCATTTATGTCAAATAGACTGAATCCATTTGATGAAAATGAATGAGAGGGAAAATATGGACCCTTCTTCTTCATATTTCCTTTAAAGAGCATCAACCACCACATTTTATTTTCCCTTATTGTAAACAATCTCATAATCATATCAAAATAGATTGGTCGCCCATTTTTGTTGTTCTGAGGATGAAATTTATTTTTCCAGGAAGTACTTGAGGCTTTGATGATATGTTTTAATTTGGAAGTGTTGTCCCAATAGATAAGGGTGTCAGATATCCACTGCATGAAAAATAGCCAACATTTCTTTTTCATAAATCAATTGCCCGAATGTCATCCCGACAACTGTTTGCTAGTGAAATACAAAGGTCATCCATCTTGCATGAGAAATACCTCATTTTCTCTCCTTTACATATCACATTCCAGAACAAAGTTCTTGGTGAAGTCAAGTAGGGTTAGTAAAGGAGTAGCGCGCATAACGCCTTTCAAGGATCAAAAGGATTGGTCAACTATTGGATTCCAATTGAAAGCATTCTTTTTAAGGAGAGTTGTGAGAGGATCCACAAATTTTCTATAATTTTGAAAAAAATTGAGATAATAGCCCATTGAACCCATGAAACAACGCATAATTTTAAGAGTTTTATGGGGAGGCCAATTCTTAGGTACTCAAATTTAGACTTAGGGAGGCCAATCCAACCTTAAACCATCCTTGTCAACAATATGACTTAGGTACTCAAATTTAGAGGAACCAAAAGAACATTTAGACTATTTGAGGAAACGTTGGTGCTTGGAGAGTAGATGGAGAAATTTATCTACATGGGTGATATGGGATGGCCACATTTTACTATAGATGAGAATATCATCAAAGAAAACAACACAAAGTGATGGAGGAAAGGATGAAAGACATGACTCATGAGACTTTGAAAAGTGGATGGGTAATTAAAGAGACCATAGGGAATGGCCAAGAACTCATAGTGGCCCTCATGAGTGTAAAATGTAGTCTTAGGGATGTCTTCCTATTTCATATGTATCTAGTGGTAGACCAAATAAAGGTAAGTTTGGTAAAGTAGTAAGCCCCACCGAATTCATCCAAAATTTCATCTATGACGGGAATGGGAAATTTATCCTTGATGGTAATTTTGTTAAGGGAAAGAAAATCATGACACATGCACCAAGTACCTTCCTTCTTGAGGACCATGACAACAGGGAAAGAATAAGGGCTGGTACTGAGATGAATAACATCTTCTTCTAACAATTCTTAGATTTTTTTCTTAATTTCATTCTTTTGAGCAAAGGGATGACGATAAGGGAGAGAATTGGGAGGAAGGCTACCTAGGATTAAAGGAATGGAATGTTCATGGTATCCATGGGAGGGGGGGGGGAGGCCCCAGGGAGTATGGAAAATAGTGGGATGGTGGGAAAGGATATCTTGCACATCAGGGTGTATCAAGGGTGTCTCAAATTCTTGAATGGAATTGATCTGAAATCGGATTCAGAAGCCTGTCGGGGCTTGAAAAATGATAAAAAATGAAAGTGCTCGGCATCCGATGAAACCAATACCATTGCGTTCGTCTTGGCTTCCTGATTCTGGTGGTATATTTACTTTGTCAAACGGAGTCCGTATCGAGAAGATATCACATTCTGTCCGCCAAGCCAAATAGACAAAAAAATTTGGATGCTGACTGTACCTGTTCGTACAGGACATGTGTCAGTCCGTACAGGACACGTGGCAGGTCCGTACAGGACACGTGGTAGGTCCGTACAGGACATGTGGTAGAACCAGGAGATGACATGTGGCAGTTCCGTACAGGACACGTAGTAGCCTCAGGTAGTGACATGTGTCAGGCAGATTTGGCGTTTTTGGTGTACGGCTGGACCAATCCCGAGGTGACACGTGTCACCATTGAGAGAGTGACACGTGGAATGGGTGACATCAGCAGCTGACGTGGCATGATGATTGGACCGTACGGAGAGATGACGTGGCATGGTGACTGGACCGTACGGTGAGCTGACATGGTAGATGACGTGGGAGAATCAACGATGGACACGTGGCATATCATGGTTGGTTGACATGGACGAATCATCGGTCGACACGTGGCATGCATCGGTTGGATGTAAGGGTGCCACGGGGCCCAAGCACGTCGTGCCGCGTGGCACCCCGATTTTAGTCAATGGGGGCTAGGTGAAAAGTTGTTGGGGTTCGGGGGATTCGAACCCCGGAACGCCCCACCGCAACGTCTTCGCAACGAGTCTCCGACCACTGGACCGTGTGTGTATTGTTATGTAAGTGTGTTTGACAATATTCAAATTTGTGTATTGTTTAAACGGAAAGGGGGTTTGGGCCGAGGCTTAGCCCCGACCCATGGCCATATTCGTTGTTATGTGACTGTGACATTATTGTATGCGCATAACGGTTGGCACGCACGGGGTTAAGCCCTTTGCATTGTTAATGCGACCATGCCATATGTCCTATATGAAAAGGGCATGGGGTTTGCGTTAAGCCCACAGTTCAACACCTGTACCAAGTGACCGAGAGCTGAGTGCAAAAGGGGGCCAGCGCATAGCCCAAAGGGCTAGCGCTCGGCCATATGAGTATGCATATGACCAAGAGCGTGCCTATTGGAGGGCTGCGCCCGGAATATAACTATATTATATAGTTGCAAAGTGGGTTTTATAACCACTTTTGAAATTTTTAATGTAATTAACCCATTGTTAATGGTTTTTATCCAATTTTGGGGTTTATTAGGCATTTTTAGAGCCTAAATTCGTGGAGGAAGTTGGAGATGGATAACCAACTTCCCAACTATTTAACCAAGGCCATTTTGAGGCCATGGGGACAGCTTTTTGACGGATTTTTAGAGCATTCAGAGCAGAGATTCCGAGGAGAAGCCAAGTCAAAGCCAGTTTGAGGCAGGGAAGTTGTTGAGGAGGAGATGCTGTCGAACCATTTCTGAGAGCTCCGGACGTCCGTTTCGCGTGCCGTCTTTTGTGTATGGTTCTAGAGATCTGGGCGAACATGACCAGATCAGTCTTGTAGCCATTTGGCATGACAATGATGTACTATCAAGCTTTCAAACAGAAATAAAGAAGCCTCCCCCACAGAGAAAAGGCCCGGAGACGTAGGCAAAGTTGTGCCAAACTCTGTTATCAACCTGCGTATTATGGTTTGTTGTTTTTCATTGCATTTCAGATCTGCATATATGTAAATGGCTGTATAATTTCTTTTCTTTTCTCATTCTTTCGCTAAGTTTCTCAATGGTTAATTAATGCATGCAAATAAACACTCAACCATAAGTCATTCAAAAAATCCTGACGGATCAAGTGGTATCAGAGCTAGTTGACGTTTGGATTTGAGTTTTGCATGTTAGCCAGGGAAGAGCACATCTCAAGGAGGAAAATGGCATCTACAGGAGGACTTTCTCAAGATGAGAAGGAGTTCAAAGATTCGGTGTTTGCCATGGCCGAGATGGTGAAGGTGTTGTATGAAGACTACTTGGAAGGAAAGAGCACGGTTCAAGTGAAAGCTTCAAAGAACAACAAAGGAAAAGAAGAATTGAAGGAAGTGCCTTCTACATCTATTTCAGAAAACATATCTGAGGTATGCAGTGAAGGCTCCTCATCAAATTTTCCTCATTCTCATCAAGTTGGTTTTGGTGCATTCAAAAAACACACAAAAGGTGTAGGTTTGAGAATACTAACCAATATGGGTTATGAAGAAGGAAAGGGCCTTGGACGTAGAGGTTAAGGCATTGTAAATCCTATTGAGGTTGAGGAAAGGCCTCAATACTTAGGATTGGGATATGGCAAAGGGGACCTTGGAGAGTCTTCCAAGATAGGTTCCACAACTTCGGAAGCAAGTAATGCTTCAAATGGCCAACTTAAGACATTGCGAGAACACTTCACAAAAGGAAATGGCGCATCACTTCAGGGTTGCGGTAGTGAATGCAAGTCGTCTCCAAAGAAAAGTGAAGATCAGCATGGAAGGTATAATGGTCATGTTTCTATTAATTCTCCTTTTGATTATAGCAAGCATAATCAAGTAAACCGGAACTTGTGGAAACTGTATCCATGTGCTTATTGTCATTCACCTAAGCATTGTGTTGCCAAGTGTTGGAAGAGACAAACTTTGCACAGGAAACCTATGTTGACCAGGAAGGAAAAACGACGTAAAGGCTCAAGTCCACAATGGAAGAAGGAGAAGGGTAAGCAGGTCTGGATGCCAAAAACTCATTGCACGTTTTGCAACAAGAGTGGACATCAAAAGGCTAGTTTTTGGAAGCTTAATCCAGAGCTTCGTCCAAGGAAGGAAAAAAGGATTTTTCATGTACCCACGAAGGAGGACGGATTACCAGTGAAGCAAGAAGAACACCATGAAGGAAATAAAGCAGTCACTTGGTTCTGCCAGAAGTGGATGTCTCAACTTCATTGTATTGTGCTTCCACTAATGTAATCGGATCCAGAGCAAGGCAGGTGCCCTATCCCGAGCTTGTTGCGTGGTCAGTAACCTTTTAGGGACCAAAAGGTCTTATTGTTGGGAGGTGTGATCCGAAATCAGATTCAGAAGCCTGTCAGGGCTTGAAAAATGCTCAAAAATGAAATTGCTCAGCATCCGACGAAACCAACACCATTGCGTCCGTCTCATCTTCCTGATTCCGGTGGTATATTTACTTTGTCAAACGGAGTCCGTATGGAGAAGATATCACATTATGTCCGCCAAGCCAAACAGACAAAAAAATTTGGATGCTGACTGTACCTGTCCGTACAGTCCGTACAGTCCATACAAGAAACGTGTCAGTCTGTACAGGACACGTGGCAGGTCCATACAGGACACGTGGCAGCACCAAGAGACAACACGTGGCAGGTCCGTACAGGACACGTAGCAGCCTCAGGCAGTGACACGTGTCAGGCAGATTTGGCGTTTTTGGTGTACGGCTGGACCAATCCCGAGGTGACATGTGTCACCACTGAGAGGGTGACACGTGGCATGAGTGATGTCAGCAGCTGACGTGGCATGATGACTGGACCGTACGGTGAGCTGACGTGGCATGGTGACTGGACCGTATGGCGAGCTGACGTGGCAGATGACGTGGGCGAATCAACGATGGACACGTGGCATATCCTGGTTGGTTTACGTGGATGAATCATCGGTCGACACGTGGCATGCATCGGTTGGATGTAAGGGTGCCACATGGCCCAATCACGGGCTGCCACGTGGCACCCCGATTTTAGTCAATGACGGCTATGTCAAAAGTTTTTGGGGTCCGGGGGATTTGAACCCCGGACCTCCCCACCGCAACGTCTTCGCAACAAGTCTTCGACCACTGGACCACCGTGTGTGTCTTGTTATGTAAGTGGGTTTGACAATATTTAAATTTATGTATTGTTTAAACGGAAATGGGGGTCGGGCCGGGGCTTAGCCCCTACCCATGGCCATATTCGTTGTTATGTGACTGTGACATTATTGTATGCGCATAACGGTTGGCGCGCATGGGGTTAAGCCCTTTGCATTGTTAATGTGACCATGCCATATGTCCTATATGAAAAGGGCGCGGGGTTTGCGTTACGCCCACGGTTCAACACCTGTACCAAGTGACCGAGAGCTAAGTGCAAAAGGGGGCCAGCGCATAGCCCAAAGGGCTAGCGCTCGGCCATATGAGTATGCATATGACCAAGAGCGCGCCTATTGGAGGGCTGCGCCTAGTATATAACTATATTATATAGTTGCAAAGTGGGTTTTATAACCACTTTTGAAATTTTTAATGTAATTAACCCATTGTTAATGGTTTTTATCCATTTTGGGGGGTTATTAGGCATTTTTAGAGCCTAAATTCGTGGAGGAAGTTGGAGATGGATAACCAACTTCCCAACTATTTAAACAAGGCCATTTTGAGGCCATGGGGACATCTTGTTGACAGATTTTGAGAGCATTCAGAGCAAAGATGCTGAGGAGAAGCCAAGTCAAAGCCAGTTTGAGGTAGGGAAGTTGTTGAGGAGGAGATGTTGTCGGACCATTTCTGAGATCTCTTGATGTCCGTTTCACGTGTCGTCTTTTGTGTATGGTTCCATAGATCTGGACGAACATGACCAGATTAGTCTTGTAGCCATTCGGCATGACAATGATGTACTATGGAGATTTCAAACAGAAATAAAGAAGCCTCCCCCACAGAGAAAAGGCCCGGAGACGTAGGCAAAGTTGTGCCGAACTCTGTTATCAACCTGCGTATTATGGTTTTCTTTTTTTCATTGCATTTCAGATATGCATATATGTAAATGGCTGTATAATTCCTTTTCTTTTCTCGTTCTTTCGCTAAGTTTCTCAATGGTTAATTAATGCATGCAAATAAACACTCAACCATAAGTCATTCAAAAAATCCTGACGGATCAGGAATGGAGTTGGGAAATGATTCAAGAATGACCTTTTTTTATTAACTTTTCCATGCAATGGGAATTTATGATATCCGAAGACCTTTTTGTAATTCCTTGGACTTTATATTGTTGTCCTTCCTATTGGAATTGCATGGTTAAATCCTTAAAAACCATGGTTATGGGGACAACATTGTGTAACCATTCAAAACCAATCACAATGTCACAACCACCAATGTCAATAGAAAACATGTGACATTTCAGGTTATACTGACCAATTTGTAGGTGCACATTTTCACAATGCCCCCCACATTTCATGAAACCACCATTGGAAATCATGATTTGAAAATTGTTGACAACAGGGATATTACAATTCACTTCTTGAGAAAGGAGGAGATGAATGGAATTATGAGTAATTCCACTATCAACTAGGGTGATGAATTTCCTATTCTTAATGTAACCAATCAATTTGAGGGTTTGAGGAGTAGAAAAACCAGTAAGAGCATTCAACGAAATTACTGGTTCAAATTCTAGAGGATCAAAGGGTGGTGGAATATTATATGTTTTGGGTAGATCGGATTCAGGAGAAACCTCAACATATTCATCAGGAACATCCTTTGAAAATGGCCATACATTTTTTATATTATTTACAATTGTGCCCTGGAAAGTATTTTTCATCACAATTATAACAAAGACCCTTGATTTGGCATTCAACCATTTATGTCTGTGTTAATTTTTGGACCTTGAGAGGAGTGGCATGAGGGGCAGGGGTGATAGGTTTAGTTGGGGGGGGGGGTTGAGATATGGTTTTCTACTCTAGGCCAAGATGCCATGTTATGCCTCCTTGGCACATTTATTTCCTTCCAATCAAGTATGGGGGCGAACCATTATAACCTAAGCTCAAATTTCATCCTTGAGGCCACTGATAAAAAATTCAATGAAAAAATCATCTGTCATTCCCTCCATTTGGAAAGCCAAGTGCTCAAAGGAAGCAATACATTTTTCCATGGTTCTATATTTTTTCAACTTGTTTAGATGTCCTAAATAATGGTTTTCTGTGTCAAAGAATTCATACAACTCAACAACAAACTTTGACGAAGCAACATACCCTTGATGTGCATTTCTACTCCATTGCCACTATTTCATCATTTCAGATCCAAATAGAGAATTTTGTAACAAATCTTGGTCAAATCGTCAGTAATGCAATGCAAGGAGAAATAATATTCCATTTGAGTGACCCAAGATGTTGGATCAGAGCCATAATATTTGTTCACCTCAACTCTGGGAAGATGAGGTCATGTGGTAGGGAGTTGGAATGAGAGTGAAGAGACCGGTTGGAGTCAACATATTCAGTATATAGAGGTGGGTTAGAGGAGGAAGGACCCTAGAATTTTTTCATGAATTGTTGGAGAGTGGAATTGACTTTGGTAATTTGGCTACCTATTTGTTCTTTGATGTAGTTCATTTTGGCATGAATGGAAGGAATGTCAATATTCACTTCGGACTAAAGAGTAGTAAGGTCATTATTCAATTTATTATTAGTTTCTTCTTGGAGGGTGAGATCCATGAGGGGAAAAGGGGTGGGTCCATGAACAAAAAAGTAGATAAGTGATATACAACACTATGATAAGGAAAACAAGAGAAAATCAATGGGATAAGTGGGAAATAAAAGTGTCGGGAAAGGAATGGGTCCACAGGGTAAATGTGTTGGGAAGGGAATGGGTCGATGGGAAAACAAAAGCGTTAAAAATGATAGGTATCTGATGTAGGATCATTTTTCCTCCAAATAAACCTTGTTGTATAGGCCTTAGGGGTCTATGAATTTACTAAGGGAGTGGGTTCCCTAAGCTTGAATTATTGTAATTTCTATGTTTTAGTTGAGTTCTAGAAGTCTTGTATAAGATAGGGTTTGTTAAAATGAGATTTATTTGAATATAATAAAATATTCCTTTGTTAATTAGATCTCAAAGGGATGGAGACCCTAAAGAGAATGTAGGGATAAAGAGAGATTTTAAAAATAATTGAGGATATTTCATAGGAACCTGCATAGGAGATCTAGCTAAAGCAAGTACAAACAAAGCTTATCAAGAAAGGAAGAGAGATTCAATATGGAAGAATGAGAAAATATATTTACAATACTCCAATGAGATGATGATTGATACATAGATCATGATCAATATGATACAATGAATGAGTGGAATACACTCATATATAGGGAAAAACATTCCATAATTACAAAAAGAAATCAAGAAGTTAGCTTTCCTTAGGAATGCATGCATGCATAATAGTGATGGTAAAAATAGAAAGTCTAAAATAAAACTAGTCAGTTAACTCCCACTGAACTAGTGTGTCGAAAATAGAAATTTCTCCAACACCCCCCTAAACATCACTATGGAGTAAAAAATAAGTCTTGACTACTAGGCCATTTTAGGTACTCATGTACAATGAAACTAATGAACATTGAATAAAAGTGAGGAAAGAGGGAAAACCACGTGGGAACGAAACCCTCCCTCAAAAGATAATGTATCAAAAAAAGAAAATGACAGCTTCTTGGCAACTGTGTTCTTCACTGCAAGTCGATCCCGCAAAGCTTGAAAATTCTACTCACTAAAAGTCTTCGTGAAGATGTAGAAATGTTGATGGATATGATGAAGTCCTTTGGCAACCTGTCGGGCCTTGTACCTCTTGATCCTGTGGACCCATCTGCACCTGGAAATATTCCTTTCTGGTGGAAGTGGAACCAGATTCCAAGTCTGGTTTTATAGGAGTGAGTCATACTCCTTCTGCATGGCTGCTTGCCATAATGAATTTCCCACAACCCTATTGTAGTTCCATGGATTAGTAGATTGAATCATATAGAAATGCATGGGCATTGCAGGTTCTAAAGCTAAAAGTACATGAGAAGGATCCTTATGTTGAGATCGAGTCATCCTCAAATCCAATGGATTCCCTGTAAGGTTGCTTGCTGCCTGAAGTGTGATCTGTGCCTGCTTGGGCCTCTTCTAAAGCTTCAGTGTTGGATTCTTATCCAGTTGTACTACCTTCTTATTTCCATGTACAAAATATGAGTGTATGGAATCATCTCTGATGTATGAAACTAATGGAAGAACAAGAATATATGGATGTTGCACTTAAGGTGCATGCAAAGTACTCTCCTTATGTGTAAGTAGAATAGAGGAGTCATCATAAAAAAAATTAGAGAATTTATACAACCTTCACCTGTGATCCACCTCACCAATTGCAATAATGGAATTGTCATGCATGTCAATTATTGAAATTGAATCTGATGTAAATTCAACATTTTTACCTTTCTGAGTGATCTGATAAACTAAGAGTAGATTCATAGAAAGCTTTGCAACATGTAGAACATTCTCAAAACTGCCATTGTGAATTTCCACTCTCCCTTCTCCTACTACTACTACTGGAGTATCATCCCCCATGAGAATAGGGGGTGTTGAGCATGGAATCAATGAGGAGAAAGATTCCTCTTTCTCTTCCATATGATGGGATGCACTAGAATTTATAATCCATGAATCAGATGAGGAATTAATTGCAACCAGAGCATGTTGATTACCTTTCTTAGGAGCATGATATTATTCTTTCTTCTTCTTGACTCCCTCTGGAATGAATTTTCCAAGGTTGTTTTGTTGAAGTGCTTGTGCCATAGGATCCATTTGTTTCTTCATGCATGTGGATTATTCATGATTCGGTTTATTGCAGTAAGTGCATTGTTTTCCCTTATTCTTCTTCTTGGAATCTGAAGAGTCTTTGGAACCTGAAGAATCATTAAAGGGTTTGGAATATCCCTCCTTCCCATTCTATTTGGATGACCCTTTTCCATCATGTATGGTGAGTTCATGTGCTTTGGGATCTTTCATGAGGCCCATCTATATGATTTTTGTCTTCTCTTGTGTAATAGACTCAATGAACTGAGACAACGTAGGCATTTTCCAATTTGTTCCAAAAAGACATTTGCCAGAATGGAAATTGGAGACATATACAATGCATTCCTATCCTAGATTGGCCAAGATTGTCAAAATAAGTTATTTCTCTTGTGTAGACTTATCAATACCACATTCACCCAAGATCAATAGAAAATATTTAAATTTAGTAAAAAAATCTTGTATATTATCAAAACTTTTAGGGTCTAAGGTATTGAACTCTACCTCAACCATATGACCTCGCATCTCATCCTACTTTCCAAAGAGTCCTTCCAGGGTGGTCCAGATCTCGTTTGGAGTCATGCATGCAGCAACATGAAACCATAAATCAGTGGAGATTAAATCAAGAAGTAGTCTAGTGGCCTCATCCTTACGGTTCGCCCATCTCATATTCTCAATCACTGATGTAGGTTTTGTCTCTGTCTCCATCGTCAAATTATACAATCCTTTTCTTTTGAGTTGGAATGTCGCCTTGGGATTCCAATCAAAATAATTGTATGGTGCAAGGATTACCACCAAGTTTGACTGTTTCTAAGCACCCCTAAAAATTTACTCTCAATCTGCAAGTGAAAAATTAAGAAATCATGACAAAAAACGCATTTTAAATGAAGATTTGTATCGGTTTCAGAAGGCTATCTTGTGGCTCAGTTTCTGAGCAAACAGTGAATAGACTCTCCAAACGGTTGAAAACCCACTTCCAAAGTGGGTCTATTTACTTTCTAAGTGGACCCTTTCCTCAAAAACTTAATATTTTGGGAGCAATCACTATAGAAAGGTACAACCACGGATTCGTATAAGTTTCAAGAGGCTATCTTGCAGCTTAATTTCTTAGCAAACAGTGAATAATCTCGCCAAACTATTGAAAACCCATTTCCAAAATGGGGCAATTTACTTTCCATGCAAGATGTTTCCTCAAAAATGTAATATTTTGGGAGGAATAACTGCTGAAAAGTACAACCATGGATTTAGCTCATCGAAACTCTGATTTTTCCTTATTATTTAGCTTGTCTGGCTTTCTCCAAGCAGCATAGCTATGATACCATGTTAGTATTTCATGGAAACCTACACAGGAGATCTAGCTAAAGCAAGTACAAACAGAGCTTATGAAGAAAGGAAGAGAGATTCAATATGGAAGAATGAGAAAATATATTCACAATACTCCAATGAGCTGATGATGGATACATGGATCATGATCAATATGATATAATGAATGAGTGGAATACACTCATATATAGGGAAAAACATTCCATAATTAAGAAAATCAATCAAGCAATTAGTTTTTCTTAGGAATGCATGAATTCATAATAGTGATGGTAAAAATAGAAAGTCTAAAATAGAACTAGTCAGTTAACTCCCACTGAACTAGTGTGTCGAAAATAGAAATTTCTCCAACAAATATTGTGAATCTGAGAGATCCTAGAGCTAGGTTGCAGCGTTTGTGGAGTATAAGTAGGATCTGAAATAATTGACAGTTCAAATACCTTCTTTAACTATGTAATCCTATGGGCATTGTAAAATGATAGTAGAGGAACTAGGTCGAATTAGACAAAGATAGGATTGAGAGGTGCATGGCCAAAGGCCAAACCAGAGGCCAATTAATTGTAAGTCATGTCAGGGAGGAAGAAAGGCCTTGTGTAAATTATGTTTATAATCATTAATAGAATCATGATGTTTATTGGTAATCTATGTAAGTGTGAGATTGAATACCCTTTCATTTATTTGGAGTCTCTGTGTGTCACACTGAGTTATTGAAGTCGATATTAGACTCTTTCAAAGTTATTGCAGATCGAGGTTTTTTCTGCTAGAATAATCTTTCAGAATTATTGTGTAGGTTCATATATTCATTAAATATATGTGCAGAGGGACCATATTGAGAAGGAAGAAATGAGCCTCATCTTATTATAGGAATAAGCGTGTAGCGAAATCCGGTGAACAACAAGGGTCGTTAGCATAACAAAGCTCAAATTCCCTTGTAAATTGTCAAGGAAAAATGATAGTTGGATCAAATTAAAGATCAAGTCATGGCCGTAGATTTTGTAACAACCTCGTTTGCCCCATATTTTAAATATCATTATTGTTAACAAGACTATAGACAAAGTTTTCATGTGAATGTTGGACGTAAAATGAACCTTGTTATAGAAGGTAATGTATATGTTTTGTTAATTAATAAAAGGAAATTATGGCATGAATGTTGAAAGAGGGTTGTCAGATAGATCATGATGCATGAGAGGGGGTGGTAAGGGGAACCAATATTGGTTGAGATGACCCATTCAACTTGATACTCTATTGGATATAAATTTCTCAAACCCAGAACAGGCTTCTAGAGTAGAACATTTAATTACCAGTTAGGTTGGTAGTTGGGAAGTCTTCCTTGAGAGTTAATGAGGAGATGGGAAGAAGAGGAGACACGTGAATGGGTCTAAGGAATTCATGATGTGACCCATGAAATCTTGTTGGGTAAGTCAAGAAAAGGAATGAAAATCATTAGGGAAGAGGGCAGAAGAGGAGACACATGAATGGGTCTGAGGACCATTCCAAAAGAGGAGAAGAGCACGAGAGGCTCTATAGTTCTGAAGAGAAATGATAAATAAGTTGTTCTGGGTAAAAGAGAGGCTGGACAGTGTTTTCTAATCAAGTTGATAAATGGAGTTTTGTGATTGAATGAGAGATCATGGAAATCTCCCTTGCTTGGTGGATAGAAAATTGGACTGCCAAGTTCCCGTGGGAAAAGGAGAGTAACCTTTTCCCTTGTTGAGAAAAAAAATAATCTCTCTCATGGAATCATGATCTAGCTAGGGGGAGGCCAATGGAGTAAGACTCCAAGAGAAACTATGCCTATGGTTGGGTGGAAAAGGGAACCCCTCTTAGCAATTTCCAACTATTTCCAAGTTTCACATAAGTGTGATTCTAAGTTTATATTGTATTGATTGGTTTTGTTATAATATGAGTTTTCTTGAGCTAAATGATGGCATAATTTGTTTATCTTATTGAATGATAAAAATAGTAACTTTGAGGTCCTTGTGGCCTGGGAAGTTTGAAGTAGAATTTGAATATCATATTCTGTCAATGGAGTTTGTTGAATTCGTTTTTAGCAGAGGAGGAATATTATTCATGGGTTTCTAAGAAAAATTGGGGTAGAAGGTGGGTTGACCTTCTTTTGGAGTTTATTTGCACCAAACCTAAAAATGAATTGTTTGAGGATCAAGTCTTTGAATACAGAGTCTGGACGTACACTAAAGGACTATCTTGAACTTGTTCACCCCTCGGAATCCCTTTTCCTGTTATAGAATTTGAGTAATGTAAATGGAAGGTGCTTCCTTCAAACTGTTATTCCAAGTGACCAGAGGCTCAAGTCCACGTACTTAACCAAATATTGGGTAATATTTAGGAGTGTATCCCTTAGGGGCTTGTCAACATCCCATGTGACCAACACCTTAGAACCCTTCACTACGCTCAAAAAGGATCTAATTCTTTTGGGATTTGAGACTTTGGAGGTTTGGGACTCCAGGATGTTTGAACTTCACAACATTCCATTCCTGCTAAAGGAAACCTAGTGACACAGTTACCAGATGGTCTGACCAACAACGAGCGGTTTATGATCCGTTACTATGGGATTTGCCTTCTCATTAAACCTTGAACAACTCCTTAGTCATGGGCACTATATACACCATTGATCATGATCACAGATCAATGGTATAATCATCGTTGTCATCCTCTCATGGATTTACGGAGGATAAGACACCTGAACCATCTACCTCATCGAACGGTCGATGAGATTTCACAAATTCACAGCTCATATGACCCCAAATCCTTCAACCTATCTGGATTATTACTAGGCATGGAGGTCACAAAGTAGTGTAAACCAAATTTTGTTGGTCCATACTCCTTCTTATTCTATCCTTCCATTGTTCCCAATCGAACAACCAAGAAGGATATCGAAGGATCTCAGATTGACGGTCCATGTAACTTCGACACTTCGGCCTTCGAGACTTCGGGAGTTTGAAGTAGAGCATAACCTAGGATATAGATGAATACTAGAGATTAATTAAATATTGATATTAAATAAATCATGGGAATAGCCTTAATTTACCATCGTAGGTACGTGCATGGGACCCTCTTAAGGACCCTAGGGATACGGGAAAATGTGAGGATGTAGGGAAGTGGTTTAAACGCCGAAGCACCGAAGTGTCGAAGTGCTAAAATTTCCCAACTTAAAGTGTCCAACCTCGATTGGACAAGACCACATACACTATGGTGATGCGGTGTACCTGGATGATTCCATGTGGCATCGTTGGATATGTCGCGAGTTAGGTGTGGGACCCCCTCATTTTCAATTCTAAACCATGTGTTAAGTGTGGAAAAATATCAACCGTCGGATCTAAGGGTGGATCGATCACAACCATATATTTTGGAGTGAAAGGAGACTTCATGACTTCGAGTTTGAGGGGATTTGTAGACATGTACAAGAACGATGGAGGGTCGAAGTCCCGATATTCGTGACGACCAGAATATACTCCCTACAACCAAAAAATACGTCATCGTCAGGGGATGACAACCCAGGTCATTATTTTTCCATGTAAGATGGTATGCGAGGGGTGAAGCTACGTGGATTCCACGTGGTGAAGGGGATAACCATTGTCCAATGACGACCCAAAAGCTTTGGAAGGATATAACTTTCAAACCAGAGTTTGATTTTGGGTAAGGTTTTAATTGTTGGAAATCTCTTAGTGAGCACACAATGATGGTTTCCTCATTCGAGGAATTCAGGGAGTTGTAGGAAAGTGGAAAATTTATATCTGCATCCATTAAAATTCTACTTAGGGGATTGAGTGCGTGACAAAGTGGTATCAGAGTAGGAAACAACACTTTTTCTCCTTGGGCTCATGAAAGAGAAGAATAAAATCCTAATAGAAAACCTTTAAGGGGAAGGGCACCCTACCATACCCCTCTGTAAAATATTATTTAAGATTTACTACTGAAAAGAGTGAGGCATTCTATTTTTTTTACTTGTGTTAAATATGAACTGCATGTTGGTGTTTTATGTGGAAAAATGAAGCTAATTTTACCTTACAAAAAGTACCTGTGTTTTTCATAAAAATTGAGGGTAACTGAGTAATAGAAAATTTTGTTATCAACACTCAAACAGTTAGTGGACAACAAGGAAAACTACATCGTAAAGAATGGTGGCACACCATGAGTTGGGAGAAAGATACAATAATAGAGAAGAAGAATCCAATGAGAGGAGAGTGGTGGACACCCCTCCAGATTTAGCTGAAATTGTAAGAAGCCTTATGGAAGAATTACAAAGTTGTAAGGAAAACAATCAAATACCGATAAACGAATAGGAGAAACGAACTAGAATTAATCCAGTCCTGTTGCAATGCCTATCAGACATGCAAAGGCAGCTGCAACATGGGCCAATGACCAGTAATTTCGATGGATATAATACTAAGAAAAACCAAAGTCCACCTGAGATACAAAAGCATGACCCTGAAAATAGAAACACGAGAAGAAGCACCTCAAAGAAGGCCATACATGGAGCCAAGAAGAATGCTAACATCAAGAGTTCACCTTAAGGATCCTCTAGTGAGTAAAACAACAGTTCCAAGGAATTTTCTAGCAATGAGACTAGTTCACCTTTTCAAGGGAAAAGAAAAAGGAGGAAACAAGCTAAGATCCATGGCCCTGAAGAGTTTAAGAAAGAAAAGCCAGCCATTTTTTATGGGGATATTAAGAAGGGGGAAGAAGAAAAAACTTGGCTACTTGGCCTAAAGAAGCACTTCTAAGTCCATGACTACTTTGGAAACTTAAGGGGCCAAATATCCATTTTCAACTTGAATGGAAATGCCTCCATCTAATGGGTGGACCTTATAAATGTAAAAGGAATCCATGAGGATTTGACTTGGAAACAGTTTGAGAAATATTTCAAGAAGAAGTATCTATATGAGAGGTACTATCATGAAAATACTAAGGAGTTATATGAACTCAAGTTAGGGAAACTCACCATAGATGAGTATGTCAACATGTTTCTTGCACTGATAAGGTATGTACCTTACATCAAGGATGAAAAGACAAATATAGAGTGATTCATTAGTGGACAGCCTCAATCCTTTCTAGATAGAATCAAGTTTGATGAACCTAATACCTTAGAAGATACCATAAGGAAGGAAATGTACTTCTATGAACAATTCAAGAACAAGGCATAACCTCATAAATATTAGAAACAAGAAAGCAAATTGGGATTTAAGAAGAAGGGGTCTAAACCCTCAAGATTTAAGAACCTTGGGAAAGGATCAAAGATGAGCCTTCCTACTAAAAGTGTGTATCAACACAATTTTCCATCCCAAAGTGGAAATAAAACTTTTGTATCAACCACAGGAAAGGTTGATATTACAAAGAGAGAACCATTGAAATGTTGGGGCCGTGGAGAAGAAAATTTGTTGAGGGACTTCCCACATAGACAAAAATAAAATAGGAACATCTACAACATCCAGGAAGCTACCAAATTCAATGATGTGGCCAAAAGCATGCCACGAATTTATGCAGCCTTGAATAACAGACAAGCTGATCACCAAGCTTCAATAGTGGATATGGAAGGTATGCTTTCCAACCATCCTATTTCTATTTTGATTGACCCTGGTTATAATTTGATTTATGTTTCCCCTCGAACTGTTGAGAGATGTAAATTGCAGCAAGAAAAAAAGTTATGTCATGGCTATTACAACTATCCACTAGAACAAAAATAAAGGTTACAAAGGTCTTGCTAGCGTGAAAATTCATTGTGAATGGGTTGTCCACCCAAATGACGCTAAACATATTTCCTTTAGAATATTAAAACATGTTTCTTGGCATGGATTGGTTGGATTCCCATAAATCCAAGTTATATTGTTACAATAAAACATTAGAATGTGAATATGAGAAATGGGAGAAAAGAACCCTACAGTGAATTCAAAACCATCCCTCGGTGAGACAAAGCTCATTCCTCCAAGTGAAGAATCTTTGTATGCAATACAAGTACTAAACTATGTTGAAGATAGTGAAACAAGACTAGAGGGTACAAATATGTGTTTTCATAAGAGGTACTAGGTCTACCTCTAAGAAGAGATATTGATTTCTCAATAGAACTTGTACTTGGGGCGGTGCCAATGTCTAGAGCACCCTATTGAAGGAGTACACCAGAACTAGTTGAGGTTAAACTACAATTGAGGGAGATGTTGGAAAAATGTTATGTCCAACCCAGTGTGTCCACTTGGGGTGCACCAACTTTGTTTGTAAAGAAAAAGGATGACACACTTAGGTTGTGCATAGACTATAGATAAATCAACAAGATGACCATTAAGAATAAATATCCCTTGCCACGAGTTGATGACCTATTTGACCATATAAGGGGTACTACAATATTCTCCAAAATTGATTTAAGGTATGGATACCATCAAGTACAAATTAAGGATGAAGACATCCATAAAACATCCTTTAGGATAATATATGGTGGTGCCATTTGGACTTACCAATGCACCAACCACCTTTATGTGCTTGATGAATATTGTAATCAGTAAATTCCTAGACAAATTTTTGTTGGTCTTCATAGATGAAATTATGATCTATTCTAAGAGTAGGGAAGAGCATGAAGAAAACCTCAATTCAGTACTTCAAGTACTAAGAGAACACAAGATCTATGCAAAGTTTAGTAAGTGTTATTTATTTTCAAAAAGGGTTAATTATTTAGGCCATGTCATCACTGAGGAAGGAGTCGCAGTTAACCTTGAAAATATCAAATCCATCATGGACCGGCCTACACTAAGGGATTTCTCTGATGTCAGTTCCTTTATGGGCCTAGTAGGATACTATAGGAGGTTCATATGGTTTCTCCAGTATTTTTTGTCCGATCACCTCCCTACAGGAAAAGGGAGTTACATTCGTTTGGACAACAGAGTGTGAGGAGATTTTCCACCAACTAAGAAACATTTTGACCAATGCAATAGTGATGAAAATTGTCGACCCAATGAAGGACTTCCTAGTGTGTACATATGCTAGCAAGGAAGGACTCAGAGGAGTCCTCAAGTAGGAAGGACATGTAATATGTTACGAATCGGGAAAATTAAATGAACATGAAATCAATTATGTGACACATGATTTGGAATTGGATTCCATAGTAAATGCGCAAAAAATGTGGAGGAAATACCTCCTAGGAAGAAGATTCATACTTATGATAGACCACAGTGGGTTGAGATACTTGTTTGACCAAACCAAACTCAATGCTAGAAAAGCTAGGTGGATTGCTCTTCTTAGTGAATTTGATTTTGAAATCAAACATATTAAGGGAAAGGAAAATAGAGTGGTTGATGCCCTCAATAGAAGTATGAAAGTGATTCACTGTTAGGAACCAAATACCAATATAGCATAGAAAATCCTCAGAATAAGTACTCAACGCCTTCAAAAAGAGAGAATTTCAGATAATAATCCTCTTCAAGGGGGAAACCTCCTTATACACCACATAGATTTACAAATACAAGATGATTCCAAATGAAAAGGTCTCCTTGATATATGTAGGAGACTAGGAGGTACAATTACAATGAATGGACCTAAGCTGACATAAATAAAATAAAATTACTAATGTAATATGCCCTAATTAAGGGGTAATGTGCCACTATTTATGGCCTAACATTCCCCTCCCCTTCAGACAAGTGTTATCCGCAACGCTTGAATAATTTTGGATGCTTCTGTATAAAAGACTCATCTTTCCAAGTGGAATCTTTAGCAGATAGTTTCCTCCACTTAATGAGATACTCTGAAATGGATCTATTCCTCAGCTAGAAAATTATTTTGTCAGTGATAGCTTCAGGCTCCAGTATGATTTTTCCTTCCTCGTCAATTTCTAGCAATATAATTTGAACTGGGATCTTGTCACCTATGACCTTCTTTAAGCATGAAACATGGAAAACTAGGTGTACTTGTGAAGATGCAGGAAACTCCAATTTGTATGACATAATACCAATCTTTTGCAACAACTTATAAGGGCCATAGTACAAGAATACCCATCTACACCATTACAGAAGCCCCAAGAAGAAGTTGAAGACTTAGGAAGATAATTTTTCCCTACAAGAAAAATAATAATAAAATTGAAGACCCAGAAATAAGAAGTTGGCCCCAGACTGATGCATAGATCAGTATAAATACAGGACTAGCTCATTTCATTTCGAAAGGAAGACAACTCCTTCTATAGTTCACACAAGGAAGTTGCAACTATAGTTTTTTACTATTTCACTATATCTTGGTTCTAGTTTCCTTGGAGAGTGCGCCACACTTGGATAAGCTCTTGCTTAGTTATTCTTGGTCATTTTATTGAGGCGCTAAGTCTTGGTGATGCTATCCTTGGGGAGGATATTCTTTGTATGATACTTTTCCTATTGATGGTGATGTACTAGTAATATCTTGGACTCAATTATTTTAGAGAAAGGTTGTTGGGTTTTCTCCAAAGTTTGGGTTTCCCAGGATAAACTCTTGTGTTCTTGTGTTGTGTTCTTGTGTCTACTATGCATGGTTAATATTTCTAGATCTTTTTATTTTCCTTGCATTGTTATAATCGATATTTTCATTGTACAGTTATTCTATGATAACTGATGTATGAAAGTGAATATTTTTATTAATCATCAGGCAATAACTATCAAATCTAAGAATCATATAAAACACCAATATGGTTTCATATATAGTTGAAATATTTACACTGTACAATTGCAGTTGCAGTTGCAGTTGTAGTTGCAGTTCTAGTTTCCAGTTGCAGATGCAGTTTCTAGTTATAGTTGTAGTTGTCAGTTACAGTTGCAGTTGCAGTTACAGCTTCCAGTTGCTAGTTGCAATTGCCAATTGTAGTTGTGAAATCCTTGAGATTAGAAGACAAGATGGATCGTGCTACAAATTTCAAAGGTATGAATTGATATATGTTTCCAAGTTATATGATTTAGAAGAGTATGAGAGTGTTTGTAGGGGATGTACAAGGGACCTTGTCCAAGCAATGACCCAAAGGGATATTGTATCTAGTGCATTCATAGGAATAATGCACCCTCCCTAGCAATTAAGACTCCAAGTTTGCATATCAGGTTTGATATTTTTATATTATTGCATCTTAAATAAATATTGTAACTGGGACAACAACCTTTAGAGATCTATTACTACTAAGAAATTTTTCTATCAAATTTTTTGAATATTGTTAGTACACTGATCGTTGTGTAAATGCTCATTGTTTAGTACTAATGATGCACTTACTTACAAGATGAAATTGATCCCTTCTAGAATATGGTCTTGGTTGTTGTCTTTGTCCCATGTAGGTTATTATGGAGGTCACAACACTAGAAAAGTGTTTCTCTTGTATTTTGTTTTGGGTAGGTTACCACGGAGGAATGATTGATAACAACATTGAAAAAGTGTTGTTCATGTTTCCCATTTTGTATACTTGTTCCTATTTCCTTATCATAGTAATATTGTTCTTGTCTGCTATTTTTGTTATTGTTCTTGTTCTGGAAAGGTCATAGGTGATAGCTCTAAGATAGATCTATAGTGACAGTTGTGGGAGGAAACATATTAGATGGTCTCTAGTTTGAGACATGGAGCAGGCTATCTAGACATGGAGTTGTATAAATGATATTATACATCCATATACCTAAGGTAAAGAAGAAAAAGTTAGAACCTTCTGAAAATAAGAATAATTTTGTGGCATATAGAGTGTTCCACATGGAGATTGACATGGAGAGAAGGTGGCTCCACCAGTGGTGAGGTAGATGGCCCCACCTAGTACCAATTTAGAGGAAGATGGAGTTCACATGAAGTCAACCCTAAAGATCCAATAGATATGAGAAGCCTCCTAGGACAGTTCATTGGACATCAGACTTCAGAAGATGCAAAGGGAGCAGATGGATACAAATATTGCACAGACTTAGAAGGACTCGTGTTTAAGAGGGATCATGGTACTCCAGGATCGATGGATACATGATCAACTTGGTTTTAACCAAGAATGCACATACTCAGAGTAATCTTGGTCTCAGAGAGAGATAGTTTACTCAGGAGAGAGTTGATTATTCAGAGGGAGCTCCCTGCTCAGGTTCAAGTGGGAGAGAGACATATTCAAGGACTGAAAAACAAGTGTCATGATTTGAGGAGGCTTAGAGGTGATGTGAGATCTTTGAGGAGGATACACTTGTCTTATTATATCTTGCTACAGTGACAGAGGAGGTATCCAGTTAGGAGGACTGGCTATGGATTTTGTCTCAGTCATAGAGGGAGAAGCCAATGAGGTAGACTGGACAACGGGTATTACTCCAGTGATAGAGGGAGTTGGCCTCAGAGTTTGAGATGGAGGATCCTAGCTAGATTTAATCTTGGGATTAGAGGTGTGATGTGATCATATGATATCGTCCTCATTCAGGGGATACTGATGAGATTTGATATGAGGGACTGCAAATCTATGAATACACCTATGATGAAAAATATGAAGAAGTTGAGTGCTTAATATTCATATTTGGTGGATCACATGACATACAGATAGTTGATTGGATCCTTGACGTACCTGGTTAATGCTAGGCCAAATATTTTCTTTGCAATGAGCACCATTTTCCATTATTTGGTTGAAGCCAAGGCAGTTCTGGTGGGTGGTAGCGAAGCATGGTATAATTGGATATGGTTTGTCTTAGGTGATGAAGTGAGGTTGTAGACATATATAAATTCTGATTGAGAAGGGAGTGCAATAGACAGATTGAGCACCTCAGGGTGTTGCTTCATCTTGGAATCAATTACGATTTCCAGGATAAGTACGAAGCAATATTCTATAACACTCAGTATAGCAGAGACAAAGTATGTCACATCCAGTATCACAAGTCGTGAATCAGTGCGACTTCAGAATATTCTTTCAATACTTTATTCAAGACATGGTGCAAAATAGAGCAGTGAATCTCCAGTACTTATCCACAGATGAGAATATTTCAAATATCCTCCCAGAGTGGCCATGTTGATTTGGATGAGGAGAATGATACATGGGATTAGCCATGTTGATTTGGCTAGTGATGAGCATTGATGTTTTAGCATCAGGGAAACGTTCTCCCAGATTGGTCATGCATGGGGCTATGTGATCCAAGTGGATATTGGTGTCCACCCACCTATTCCATTTGGACCCACACCATTGTTTGTATCAATTTTCCAGTTTCCTTAATTGTAGCATAATTTACTATTTTTAGCAATTTTTTGGGTCCTGAACTTCTGGAGTCGTTTTGAGGCCCTAAACGATGTTTTTTGGCATCAAATGCTCTGTTGAATATGAGTCTATTATGGACTTGATATTCACTATCAGCAATGTATTCCTCAGATATATCTTTCTAATGATTTATCACGTGCGTCAAACGGAGATAGTATGCCAAAGTTACGACCCCGGGAAATTGATGTACCAATTTACCCCAACGGGGCCCATATTCTGGCATTTCATCTCCTAGGGTTGGGTTTTTGGATGTTTAGGGTTTTCCATTGTTTCTCAATAATATATATTCCTTCGAGCCTCATTGTAACACAAAGTTCAGAGGCCAGTAGCCACTGCATCTCTTCTTAGAGATAAGCTACCAGCGCCCTAGATATTTTATTTCCATTCTGTCTATAAACATATTTCAGTCATTTGTTGTTAATGAAATGAAGTTTTATTTTCGCTGCATCTCTGCGTTTATGTGTATTTCTATATTTCATTATATTCCTGCATAAATATGGATCAATGGTATCAGAGCAGTCTGATATTTCTCGATCCTTCTTTGCATGCCCCCAACGAGGTTGGGGTATAAGGAGTTAAGGATCGATCTGGTTGAACCGTTGCAAGCTCATCCTCATAAACCCCGATGGCTGCCCATGGGGGAAGAAAATAAATATGAGGGAGTAGGAGATACTATTAAATTATTGCTCAAGGAGGCCCTCGAGAAACAAAGGAACGTGATGATGGACAACTTTTCCCAGATCCTTCAACGACTGCCCACTGGTAGTGCATCTACATCCAACAACCACTTTGGAGGCACCACTCCTTTTAAGGTACAAGTAAACTTTGACATTTCCATATTTGAGGGACAAAAAGATGCAGATCTTGTAGATAGATGGTTGAATCTGTTAGAAGGATATTTCTCGGTTCATGACTTTTCCGACCGAGAAAGGATTATTTTTGCACTCCTTAAAGTTGCCCCCCATGTCAAGGATTGGTGGGAAACCTACTAGGACAAAAAGAGTGAGGGGCAACCCTCTCTATTCTTGGTCGCACCCACTTTGAATTATTTCCAAGATTCCATCAGGGAACAATATTATCTTGTGGGAATCTATGAGGACAAATACATACAATGGACTACGCCGCAGAAGCAAAGGGACCAAGATGTGCATGAGCTGATGAATCTGTTTCATACCCTATGCACAAAGTTGGGTATCAAATATTCAAAGAAAACTTTGGTGTTAAAGTACTGCAGTTGTCTGCATAGATACATTCAGGAGGAAATGGAGTTCCTCGCCATCTCCTTGCTTGATGCGGCATACCGGTATGATGCCAAGATTGAGCAGAAGTTCAAACAGAAGAAGAGAGACTTTGGGTCTGCAAATCAAAAGCAAGGGAAAGGTACCCCCAAGCCACCAAACAAATGACCAATCCAAGGCAGGGAGGCCCAATAAAACCCACCAAAGCCACAACCAAAGAACAACACCATGAAGCCAAAAAGGGACACGGCAAAGTGGTGTGATTTCCATAAGAGCTCCACTCACAACATAAGTGAGTGTCGGGCCAAGCAATCACTGGTAGCTGAGTTAAAGGCTTCTGAATTAGATGCAGGATCTAACTCTGAATCAGAACCTGACAAGGGGAATGACAGGGGGAAGCATATTATCAATGTGGAGCCCAATGCCATAGTTTCCACCACAAAGATCCAGAAGATCCAGAGGAGGTGGAGCACCTCTTCCATTCCTATATGTGGGTAAAGGGTTCCCTGTTGCAGTTCATTGTCGACAACGGGAGACAGAAGAACCTCATCTCAGTAAAGGTTGTGAAACGACTGGGCTTTCCGAACATAGTACACCCACAACCATACACCATTAGGTGGTTGCACCAAGGACGGGACCTTCACATCAACCAATTTTGTCGCCTTCCCTATAGTATCAAGCCCTTCACAGATGAGGTATTATGTGACATTTCTCCTCTTGATGTTTCCGATGTATTATTAGGCCAAACATACTTGTGGAAGAAACATGTTGTGTATGAGTCCAAGACTCGTGTTTTTATTATTACTTTGGGAAATAACTTGTACAAGATACCAAAAAAAGCACCGCCTACATCCATCTCTTTGTTTACTACAAAACAATGTAGTATGCTCATTGCCAAAAACAGGAAATTTGTTTTCCTGATGATCCACCCTCAGGGAAAGAAGAAGATTCTGGCCACGACCTCCAGACAAGGCCCCTCTGCATGACAACAACAGATGGATAAGGTCATGGAGGAGTACGAGGAAATCTTCACCTCCCCCACAGGGGTGCCTCTACACTAACAGGTCAAGCACCCCATCGCTCTGACCCCATGTGCATCATTATCCAATGGACCAATCTATCAACACTTTGTTTTGGAGAATGACGAAATCAAGAGGCAGATTCAGAAGCTGTTGCAGAAAGGTCACATCCGACCGATTTCATCTCCTTGTGGGAGCCTAGTCGTGCTGGTGTAGAATAAGGATGGGACTTGGAGACTCTGCATTGACTATCGGGCGTTGAACAAGATCACTGTCTGGAATAGGTAATTCATCTCATGGATTGATGACCTTCTGGACCAACTCAAGGGGGAGAAATATTTCAGCAAGATCGACTCAAATTCTGGGTATCACCAGGTACCAATCGAACCCTCTGATGTGTGGAAGATTGCCTTCAAATCCAAGGAGGGCCTTTTCGAATGGTTGGTCATGCCTTTTGAGTTGACGAATGCCCATGAAACCTTCATGAGGCTCATGGACGACATCGTGTGACCATTCACCAACTCATTTGTAGTGGTGTAATTTGATGAAATTCTTATCTTCATCCATACTTGGGAAGAGCACCTCCACCACATCCGACAGGTCCTCCAAACATGGAGGCAGCACAAGTTGTGTGCCAATTTGTATAAGTGAATTTTTGGCATGACCCAGGTTCAATATCTGGGATACATTATTGATGAGCGGGGGGTGCATGTGGATCTATAAAATATCCAATTCATTCGATATTGGCCAGCCCCAACCACCCTAACAGAGCTCTGCAACTTTTTGGGTCTTGCCAATTTCTACCGCAGGTTCGTGTTCGGATTCTCTCATATCACTTGGCCCTTAAGTCAAGTCACCAAGGGAGGAGCGAAAGAAAAATTATTTTGGTTTGAATATCAATAGAAGGTGTTCGAAGAGTTGAAGCATCGCCTCTGCTCTGCACCAGTGCTCACATTACCAAACTTGCAACAACCATTTGAGATTGAGACATATGCCTCCGACTATGCTATTGGGGTAGTACTTACTCAACAGGGCCATCCAGTGGCATATCACAGTGAGACACTTTCCGACATAGTCCGAAAATATCCCACTTATGACAAATAGATGTATATCATTGTGCAAGCTTGTTGAAAATGGAAGCATTACATTTTGGGAAAATAAATGGTCATCCTCATAGACCACCAACCCTTGTAGTTCATATAGACACAAGGGAAGTTGCAGAACGATCGCCATCACAAGTGGTCCACATACCTACAACAATTTCATTTGAACATTAAGTACAAGAAAGGAAGTACCAATAATGTTGCATACTGCCTCAGTTGACCACCTATCATAGTGCTAACCACGGTGCTCAACTCTTGTGATCACGAGACTTACGATTGGTCGCTTCTCTACAAAAGTGATCCAAAATTCGTCCACACATACAATACACTCTTGGAGGGTAAGAAAGTTCATAGTTTTCACCTACAGGATGCCATGTTATGTCACCTACGACACCTTTGTGTTCCTTCAAGAGAGCGTGCCAATATGATTTGGGAGGCGCACTACAGTCGGGTCACTGGGCATTTTGAGGTTGAGAAAATCGTGGAAGTATTGCAAAAGTATTTCTTTTGGCCAAACCTTCAACGGGATGTCGGGAAGTACATCAAGTCTTGCACTACTTGCACCATTTCCAAACCGACCATCAAGAAGCAAGGCCTCTATACTTCGCTTCCTACCCATAGTCAACCTTGGGAATCCATCTCATGGATTACATGTCAGGCCTTCCTTCTGCTAAGCATGGCAATGACTTTGTTTTTGTGGTCTTCGACAGATTCTCGAAGATGTCCATTATGATGGCCTGTAAGAAGAATACCACGGCAGAAGCCACTGCTAAAATCTTCTTTGAACAAGTGTGGGTACACTTTGGGATCCCATAGTCTATCATCTAAGATCTAGACAGCAGGTTCCTCAATACATTTTTATCTAGCCTTTGGTCGATGCTAGACACCAAGCTCACCAAGTCCACAGCTTTCCATCTGCAAACTGACGGCCAGACAGAGGTCATCAACCAGATGATCATACACATTCTGCGCATGTAAAACTCAAAGCATCCACGCACATGGGATGAGATCCTCCCCTATGTACAACACAACTACAACCAGGCTCTCCATAGCTCAACCAGCCACATCCCCTTTCAGGCCGGCTTGGGATTCCAGCCATTATGTCCCACTAATGTAGCCATTACATTTGCGGCTACTCAGGCAGATTCAGCCCATGTCCATTTTGAGGCTAACAAGAAAAAAAACTTGATTGAGCGCATTCAGCACATCCACCAACAGGTTCATGACATATTGAACAGAGCCAATGCTAAGTACAAGAAGCGACATGATCAACATCGGGTGCCACACAACTTCCAAGTGGGAGAAAAAGTATGGCTATTGTTATAGGATAATCCCCTTGTGGACAAGTGTATTTCCTCTTGGATACTAGACCCCTATGACCAAAACAGAAAAATGTTATTATGGACACTGACTTTCCTTTTCATGAAGCTAAACTATAAAAGAAGAAGAAGGAAGAATAGTAAATACCTTTTTACCAACTTTTTTCCTTCCTCGATCCAGGTTGATCTTGATCTCCAAGTTCTTCAGAAGGTCCTATAATATAATGAGCAACAACAATGATACTTCTGACACTACCATGATTAGCTTCATAATGGATCTATGAAAGAAACAAGTTCATGAAACATACACACAATTTAAAGGAAACATTCCAAACATAGATTTATATTAATGAGAACAAAGTGGTTCTTACAACCATGGATGTAGGTGCAACAACTTCACCAAGCTCTCTTCGTCTAGGCCCTTGCTCAAATAATACACACACAAAATGTTGATGCTTCAATGATATCTCCCTTATGAGATCATAAGTTAGATGCTTCACAATGTCTCCATCTTCCTATCACCATGAGAAGGCCTCCTTATATAGGCTTGGAGAGGCCTAACCACTTGAGAGATCTTTGGGATAAGTTGAGGATTCTTCTCCTTCAGTTGTGGATCTTCCCTAACATCATGGCTTGACCTCATATTCAAATCCAAATACCTTTAGAGAATGAGAGGATTCTTTCCTAATTTCTCTCAACAAACCAAAATTCACTCAAAAAGGTCAGCGCTCCCTCTGAATGGGGCACAGATCATTGCAACTCTACCCCAAAAGAGGGCATAGAGCATCAACACTCCATGACAGTGCATAATGGAGCACTGCCTTCCAAAAATGATATTTGAGTGGGTTTTTCAGTGGCAAAAGACTTGTACTCTCTGTCAAATGACTTCTCCTCTTCAAAACCAGTCTTTTGAGGTGTTTTGTGAGTGTTCTTGATAATGTAGTCTAAGACACAACATAGACAAGATTATAGTATTAAATTTGTGACACTTACGGCCAAACTGTGGCACTTGCAACATTGGTAATGATGAGACTATGCCATCACCATAATGAGTGATTTTGATGTGTAATAGCTACATTTTCAAAAGGAGTGCCTCATTGAACCCAACCGCAAGATTCTCGCCCTCCGATATGGGCCATACACCATCCCCAAGGCTTTATGAGACAATTCCTTTGAGATCAGTATTCCACCATTCCTTGTTCTGCACCCAATTTTCAATGTGGACTACCTTCGGCCCCACTGTCCACCTCTATTGGATACATATGACATGGCAGAACAACTCACACCAACAGAGTTAAACCCAGATTGCATGGAACAAGCCACAACTGATCGGATTATGGACACACAGATCAAGAACACTCACCAGCAAAGGATCGATCTATATCGAGTTGTCAAAGCAGGCCAACTCCTTCACCAGGGCAAGTGGCTCACCAGGGACCAAGTTTAGCATAAGTTTCCTCATCTCATGGAGCAACTCAACGCAATGGCGACCATTGATTTCTATGGGGGGAGGAATGATCTAGGTGGATATTGGTGGCCACCCACCTATTCCACTTGGACCCACACCATTGTTTATTTCAGTTTTTTAGTTTCCTTAATTGTAGAACAATTTACTATTTTTAGCAGTTTTTCGGGTCCTGAACTTCTGAAGCCGTTTTGAGGCCCTAAACAATGTTTTTTTGCATCAAATTCTTTGACAAATATGAGTTCGTTCTTGACTCGATATTTGTTTTCAGCAATGCAGTCCTCAGATAGATCTTTCTAACTATGTATGATGTGCATCAAACGGAGATAGTACGCCAAAGTTACGACCCCGGGAAATTGATGTACCAATTTACCCCGACAGGGCCCATATTCTGGTGTTTCATCTCCTAGGTTTAGGTTTTTGTATGTTTAGGGTTTTCCATTGTTTCTCAATAATATATAGGCCTTCAAGCCTCATTATAACACAGATTTCAAAGGCCAGTAACTACCACATCTCTTCTCAGAGATAAGCTACCAGCGCCCTAGCTATTTTATTTACATTATGTCTTTAAGCATATTTCATTCATTTTTTGTTAATGAAATGAAGTTTTATTTCCATTGCATCTTTGCGTTTATGTGTATTTCTATATTTCATTGTGTTTCTGCATAAATCTGGATCACTATGCTAGTGATGATATGACCAAGGGAGAATGACTCATTCACTCACAGGGCTCTGCTAGTGGTGAATGGTCTAGGTATGTTGATGTTCTCCAAGTTTGGGAAGACATTATTCCTAGTTTGGTCATGCATGGGGATATGCTAGTGTCGATATGACAAAAGAAGAATGATTCATTCGTCCATGGGGATTTTCTAGTGGTGAGTGGCCCATATAAGCATTAGGTAGACATTATCTTAGATTTCTCTTGCAAAGGGATATTATAGTGTTTATATTACCAAGGGTAATGATTCATTCACTCACGAGGATTTTCTAGTGGTGAATGGCCTAGGTGTAGTCCTTCTCATGTCAAAGAGTGGATGGAATCAAGGTGCTATCACATGCACATTCTGGAATGAAATGCATGTGCAGAGATGGCACATCAACATAGCTCATGAAGACAACCTTTCTATGACAAAAGAAATCCAAGTATGGATAATGTCTCCCTCGTTGAGAGGGAGTGTTGGATATTCGCAACTTTGGGCAGTCATTCTCCATAAGAAAGTATAAGAAGACCCATATACACCATTATAGAAGCCCCATGAAGAATTTTAAGACCCACGAAGAGAAGTCAACCCCACAAGAAAAATTATAATAAAATTGAAGACCCAGAAATAAGAAGTCGACCCCATACTGGCACCCAGATAAGTATAAATACAGGACTATCTCATTTCATTTTGACAGACAGACAACTCCTTCTACAATGCGCACAAGGAAGTTGCAGTTGCAATTTTTGGCTATTTCACTATATATTGTTTTTGGTTGTCTTAGAGAGTGCCACACTTGGAGAGGCTCTTTCTTTGTTATTCTTGGTCATTTTATTGAGGCGCTAAGTATTGGTGATGCTATCCTTGGGGATGATCTTCTCTATATGGTATTTTGGCTATTGATGGTGATGTACTGGTAATATCTTGGACTGAATTCTTCTAGATAAAGGTTGTTGGGTTTTGTCCCAAGTTTGGGTTTCCCAGGATAAACTCTTGTCTTCTTGTGTTGTGTTCTTATGTCTACTATGCATGGTTAATATTTCTAGATATTTTTATTTCCACTACATGGTTATAGTTGATATTTTTAGTGTATATTTATTCTATGATAACTAATGTATGAAAGTGAATCTTGTTATTAATCATAAGGCAATAAGTAGCAGATATGAGAATCATATAAAACACCAAAAATTTTCAATCCAAAAGGCATGACTATATATTGGTAACATCCCCATTATATCGCAAATTTTGTCTTATGCTTGTTGGCACCGGGGTAGACCCAGGTTTCAACTCTAACAATGCACCAACAAGCCCTAACTACTGGACCTTTCGGCAACACCTACAAAGCAGATGCAGTCTCACCCACAGTAGCAATAGTGGGTTGCAAGACACATGTGTCTACAACCAGAGGAAATGCAAGTGAATCCAAGGAAACGATGCACAAAGATCTAATTATTCCTACCCAACATAAACCTACTTCGCACAATTATATATCAGATCTAACATACTAATGCTTCAACAGAGTAACAGAAGAAAAGAACATAGCATCAATCATACATAACAATAGAATATATGTGGTTCACCCTCTTCCTAGGGCTACGTCCACAGAACTTCTCTTTATGATACATTAGATGAAAGCATATGGTTCTATTTTCACTATTAGCTCACAGATATTTCTCTCTTCCTCTCCTCTCTTCTCTTCCCTCCCTGTGCACCCAACTGCAGGGTTGATCTTCGCACCCAGTTGAAGATATTACAATACCAGAAGGCTCTCGCACTCATCACTTCTCTCTCTTTCACCATAATAATGACAAACTCTCAATCAACTTAACACCAACCCCTCCTAAGTCCTCTAGACCTTTATTTATACATTACAACAACTCACTGACAACCTTAGGCCGAAACCTAGGTGTCAATACCCTAAATACCAAAACCCTAGGTGTCTAAACCCTAGTTCAACTTGACCCACTGTTTTCGGGCTTCGACAACCTGTCTTTCCATCTTTCCCACGAGGTGATCCAAAGCATCCAATGGTGGCTTCTTCTGCTTGTTGAGTTTTCCATGATCCATATTCCTTGCTGATATGTTCTCCTCGATCTTCTCGTCCAACGGTTCATTTTCCCATACTTTGCTCCTTCTTTTCTGCTCCTTTGGCCACTTCGACCCAATATTAGTCCATGCGTCTTCCGCGCAGTTCACACTTCATCTTTTCTCTTTATTTTTCTTTGCTTTCCTTCTTAATCCATACCCATGGGCCAACAGGCCCCCAACACTCACATGCGACTCGTCCCGAGGCACTTCAAGTCTGAAATCTCTATTTCACTTCGAATTCATACTGTGAAGCACAGCCTGTGTGTTCTTCTTTGTTCCCCCCCACTGTGTGCAAACTATATTTTCTGTGTCTGGTACCCAGTTTCAACTACACATGGTACCTAGACCCTTCTCCTTCTGCTTTTACTGAGAACTGCAACGCAACTGGTTGTCATAGTACAATTTCAACCATCTCCCGTTCACCAAACCTTCCTTCCATTCTCCATTCAAAGTCTTCAACTACACATCTCCTCCTTTTGTGACACAGACAATCTCATATGGCCTAAGCCAATGTGTCTTGAACTTCCCTGGATGCTTCATGAACTTGTTGTCATAGACCAATACCAAATCTCCTTTCTTAAAATCTTTCTTCTTGATATGTATGTCATGGTAGGCCTTCTCTTGTTCCTTCTATACTTGCTGATGAAATTTTGCAATAAATCTATCTTCCTCCAATTTGAACAGCTACACAAGCCTCTCTTGAACAAATCCAGTGTCATCCATATCTAGAAAGGATGCAATTCTTATGATCGGAACTAAATATTCCATAGGTATGACTTCTTTTAGACCATAAACCAACTTAAAGGGAGTCTGCATTGTCAACTTCTTGCAAGTAGTTATATAGGCCCATAACATGACTGGTACTCTCAAATCCCAATCATCCATGTTCACACTACGAATATTCGTCAGCGTTCTCTCCAAGATCTTATTGAATGCTTCAACTATCCCGTTCTCTTGTGGATGGTATGGAGTACTCTTATGATGATGAACTGCAAATTCTTCAGTCAAAGCTTCAATAGTCTTATTAATAAAATGTGTACCTTGATCTCTCATAAGGACCTTCAGGCATCCAAAACTTGTTATGATATCATCAAATATGAACATCGTAGTTGTAGTTGTACTACAATCCATAACTGCTCTTGCTTCTACCCATCTAGTCAAATATTGTTTTGCAGTGATTGTGTATCTTGCTCCTGTGCGTTTTCTTGGTGGGTTTATAGGTCCCATGAAATCAATGTTCCATTTCTAAAATGCATGTAAGGTTAGATGGGGTGCTAAAGGCATCTCATCTCTTCTGGAAGGTTTCCCAACTTGTTGGCATACATCACAGGGTTTGTAGTAATCCTTCACATCCTTGTGTAAAGTGGGCCACCATAGGCCAACTCTAATAATATTTTGCGTTGTTGTTTTTCCTATGTAGTGTCCTCCTACGATGCCTTCATGTGATTCTACCAGAATCAATGGTCTTTTTTCCTCCATAACACATATCCTCAGGATCTCATCAAGTCCCATCTTATATAGCTGTCCAACTATGAGTGAAAAATCTACAACATGAACTACCAATTGTTTCTTCTGAATGATTGTATATTCACTAAGTGCCATTCCCGTAGATAGGAACTGGACTATTTCTACAAAGTGATCATCAACCTTTCTGATGGCCAACAACTATGCATATAGTAGTGTATCTTCCAAACTAGTAGGTTCCTCTCCATTTTCCAACCTGGACAAGTGGTCAGGTCCTTTGTTCATTCTCCCTGGCTTAACCACAATCTCAAAATCATATTTCTGAAATAATAGAAACCATCTACATATTCTTCCCCCCAACACTGTCTTCTTGACTAGGTATTTCAACGCAGAGTGATCAGTGAACATCTTAAAATATCCTCCCAACAAGTAGTGGCAAAATTTCTGCAGCATGTACACCATGGATAAACCTTCTCTCTCAGTGGTAGTGTAATTTATCTCAGCCGTCGAAATATTTCTGCTAGCAAAGGCTAACGGATGGTCAATATCTCCTACTCCTAGTTGTGCTATCATTTCTCCCAATGAGATAGAAGATCCATCGACATGTACATGAAACTCCTTACTTCAATATGGGAAAACCAGAATAGGCGCAATAACCATTTTCTATTTCAGTGTGTCGAAGCTCTGTTGGCATTCTTCTATCCATTGAAACTGTCAATCTTTCTTCAAAATATTTTCCATGGGTGTTGCAATCTGTGCATAGCCCTTAATGAACTTCCTGTAGTATCCAGTATGTCCCAGTGTAGTGTGCAACTGTCTGACTGAAGTGGGGGGGCTAGATCAACAATAATGGTGACCTTAGATGGATCTACCAGCAATCCCTACTTACACACAATATGGCCTAGCAACATTCCAAAGGGTGAAACGAAGATGCACTTCTTTACGTTCAAGGAAATGTGGCATTGCCTACACTTATCCAACATTAGTCTTAAACATTCAATATGATTTTGTAATAAGCTAAAAACAATCCAATCATCAAAATATGCTTCTAGAAATTTGTGTAAAAACTCCTTGAATGCTTCAACCACCACCCTAGAAAATATGGTTCATGCATTCTTCAATCTGAAAGGCATCACTATGTGATCCAGGTGGATATCGGGGGCCACTCACCTTTTCCAAATGGCTCAAAACAGTTTTCTGGCCATTTTGGCAATTTACTATTTTTAGCAGGTTTTCACTTCCGGGGCCATTTTGA
>JZKD02S1594803.1:162264-194273 GCA_000966675.3 Picea glauca | reverse complement strand
TAACATTACTAATCTAAATTACAACTAATGGCCTAAAGCCGACATAAATAAAATAACATTACTAATCTAATATGCCCCAATTAATGGGTAATGAGCCAATATTAGGGCTTAACACAGTGCTGGGGATATTAGTGATTCTGAGAGTGAAGTTGAGGCAGAACATGAAGAAGTTGCAGCTGAAGATGCATCAAACAAGCGTTTCATCAGAGTTATTGCAAGGATGGGTGCAAGAGAGAAAATGGACATTCCAGTTTACGAGGGAAATTTGGATGCAGAGGAGCTTCTAGACTAGATTAGATCTCTAGACACATACTTTGACTATGAAGATGTCGAAGAAGACAAGAAGGTCAAGAATGTTGTCACAAGATTGAAGGGACATGCAACATTGTGGTGGGATGAACTACAAGATGACAGACACTGCAAGGGCAAGCAAAAGATCAAGAGCTCGGACAAGATGATTGTGAAGATGAAGGCGAAATTCATCCCTAGAGATTATCAAATTACTCTGTTTAGGAGGATGCAGAACCTGAGACAGAAGCTGATGACAGTGAAAGAATACACTGAGGAATTCTACAAGTTGAACATCAGGGCAGGTCATCGGGAGAGAAATGATGAGAAGGTAGCTAGGTACATGAATGGTCTAAGATATGACATTCAGGATGAGATGAGCGTGGTAACCATCCGAACGGTGGAAGATGCTTATCAGATGGCTCTGAAAGCAGAAGAGAAGCTGAGCCGAAAGAAAAGTCCGAGAGGTCGAGGCAGAAGCTAGCCTAGAGGAAAATTGGTTGCCCAGGACAAGTATCAGAAGCCCAAGGAAGACTGGAAGAAACCTCAGACTTAAACTGAGAGAGGGGGGATTTCACAGTGAGGGAAATATGATGAGCAGAGAGGAAAGCATACTGAGCAGAGAGGAGATTATGCTGATAACAATACTTTTCCTCGTACTAGAGGCAGAGGAAGAGGAAGAGGTGGAGTAATCACATGCTTCACATGTGGAAAGAATGGGCACAAGTATTATGAGTGTCCAGATAAAAAGAAAGAGATTGGAGAATCTCACATCGCCGAGGCACAGAGGTGGGATGTTGAGGCAGAAGACGTTGAAGGCGGAAGGTCGTTGATGATGCGGAAAGCTCTTTTGACACAAGAGAAGGAGGTGGAGAGTTTAGTCCAAAGGACCAGACTTTTCCGAACAACTTGCAGTACCAAGGACAGGGTATGCAAGGTCATTGTAGACAGTGGTAGCATGGATAATCTCATTTCTACAGAGATGGTAGAGAAGTTGGAGCTAGAGACGATTGATCATCCAAGCCCATACAGAATTTCGTGGCTACAAAAGGGACACCAGGTAACTGTCACTAAACAATGTTTATTTGAATTCAAGATAGGAGGATATAATGATAAGATATTATGTGATTTCATTCCTATGGATGTTTTTCATCTATTGTTGGGTAGACCATGGCAATATGATAGGAATGTGATTCATGACGGGAGAATGAACACATACACCCTAGAGAAGAATGGGAGGACACAAATGTTGCTTCCGATTAAGCATAAGGAGGTGAATCCAGAAGTAAGCAACATTGTACTTCTCATGAGAGGGAAGGAAATTCTTACAGAGGTTAAGAAGAAGGAAGATCCACAGTTCATTATGGTCAGGAAACCGAGAATTCTTCTGACTAGCACAAGAGTGGATGATTTACCAGAAGAAATTCAGGAACTGCTGGAGAGTTCGCTGATATAGTAGTGGACGAATTACCTCGTTTGTTGCCATCGATGAGAAGTGTGATTCATCATATTGATCTCATACCAGGAGCCAGTTTACCAAATAAATCCGCGTATAGATTGATGCCACAAGAGAATGAAGAGGTTAAAAGGCAAGTGCAGGATTTGTTGGACAAAGGTTTGGTCAGGGAAAGCTTGAGTCCATGTGTTGTTCCAACAGTACTCAGTCTGAAGAAAGACGGAGGTTGGAGGATGTGTACTGACTCGAGGGAGATTAATAAGATAACTATCAGGCAAAGATTTTCATTGCCAAGGATGGATGATCTGATGGATTGCTTGAGTGGAGCAAAGTATTTTTCAAAGATTGATTTGAAAAGAGGTTATCATCAAATTTGCATAAGAGAAGGTGATGAATGGAAGACAGCATTCAAAACAAATGAAGGGTTGTATGAATGTCTTGTTATTCCATTTGGCTTAAAAAATGCGTCGATTACCTTCATGAGGTTGATGAACAAAGTCCTGAGGGAGTTCATCGAGAAATTTTTCATCGTGTATTTGGATGATATATTGGTTTTCAGTAAATTAGTGGCCGAACATTTGAAGCATTTGGCTACAGTGATGCAGAGGTTACAGCAGGAGAAGCTATTGATAAATATGAAGAAGTCTTCATTCATGAAGACAGAGCTCATCTACTTGGGGTTTGTTATTTCTGCAGATGAGTTGAGTATGGATCCAGATAAGGTGGAGGTAATCAAGAATTGGCCATCACCCAAGAATGTCTTTGAGGTGAGAAGTTTTCATGGATTGGCTAGTTTCTACTGAAAGTTCATCAACAATTTCACTGGAATTAGCGCAGCAATGACAGATACAGTGAAGAAAAGACACAAGTATTTTCACTGGACTGAAGAGGCTGAAAAGAGTTTTAATCTGTTGAAAAGGAAGATTATGGAACAACCAGTTCTGGTGTTGCCGGATTTCCGAAAGACATTTCAGGTGAAATGTGATGCAAGTGGATTTGCAATCGGGGCAGTCTTGAGTCAATAAGACAGGCTGATAGCATACTTTAGTGAGAAGTTGAATGAGGTGAAATTAAAATACTCCATGTATGATAAGGAATTTTATGTTATCATCCAGGCATTGAAGAAATGGAGGCATTACTTGATCCCGAAAGAGTTTGTATTGTATAGTCACAATCATGCACTGTAGTTTGTGACTCAATAGGAGAAGTTGAATCAGAAACATGTCAAATGGGTTGAGTATATGCAGAATTTCACTTTTGTGATTAAACATATTTTTGGTACTGCTAACAAAGTTGTTGATGCTTTGAGTAGGAAGTGTTTGCTGTTGCAGGAGTTCAAAGTCAAGACGTTAGGTTTTGATGATCTCAGGAACATGTACGCAAATGGTCAGGATTTCAAGGAAGTGTATGAAGCAGCTGAGAATCTATTTCTCAGAGATAGAAGCCCTTGGATAGACTATATGATCCAGGAAGGATTGTTGTTTAAAGGTAATCAACTGTGTATTCTGAAATGCTCCATGAGGGAGAATCTGTTAAAGGACAAACACAGTGGAGGATTGGCAGGGCACTTTGGTCACGACAAGACATTCACAAAGATGAATGAATCATATTTTTGGCCGGGAATGCGAGCATATGTCAAGAGATTCGTGGACAGATGCATAATTTGCCAGCATTCAAAGGGAAGAAGACAGAATGCAGGATTCTATCAACCATTGCCTATACTAGAGAAGTTGTGGGATGCAATTAGCATGGATTTTGTATTGGGGTTGCCAAGAACACAAATAGGTTGTGATTCAATCTTTGTGGTGGTGGATAGGTTTTCCAATATGGCACACTTCATTCCATGTTAGAATACCAGTGACGCAACTCACATTGTGAACCTGTTTTTCAAAGAGATCATTCGACTTCATGGTTTGCCGAGGAGTATAGTTTCAGATCGAGATACGAATTTCATAGGGAATTTTTGGAGGACCTTATGGAAGAAGCTGGGAACTAACTTGTTGTTTAGTTTAGTGTATCATCCTCAGACAGATGGACAGACAGAAGTGGTCAACAGAAGTCTCGAGACTTGCTGAGAATCTTGGTGACAAAGCACCACAGCCAGTGGGACCATATATTGCCGCAGACGGAGTTTTCTTATAATGACTCAGTAAACTGGAGCATAGGGAAAAGTCCATTTCAGGTTGTCTATGGCATGCAGCTGAGAGGAGTTTCTAAGCTGAGGGATTCAAAACAAACTATGAATAGGAGCGCCAATGCAGAAGAATTCGCAGAAGCGATGAAAGAACTTCACAGCAAGGTGAAGGAACGACTGCAGAGTTCAAGTCAGGAGTATAAGCGCAGAGCAGATCAACACCGAAGACAACTTCAGTTTGAGGTTAGTGACTTGATTCTAGAACATTTGAGGAAAGAAAGGTTCCCAAGAGGAACATATAATAAGCTAAAGATGAAGAAAATTGGGCCATGTAGGGTCTTGAAGAAATTTGGGACGAATGCTTAGGAGATTTAATTATCCGATGGGATCGGAATTTCTTCGATATTCAATATCTCGGATTTGTATCCATATAAGGCTAGAGAAGCAAGAGAAGAAAGTGAACAGCCAGTGATCCAGTGGACAAAGCAAATGCCAGTTGCAGAGAAGCCACAGATGGAGCGCATACTGGATAGAAGAATCAGTAAGAAGACCAGGCGGAAAGAATACTTTGAGTATCTGGTCAAATGGAAGGACCATCCAGTTGAAGATGTCAGCTGGGAGACTGAAGTGAAGATACAAAGGCATGGACAGACCGTGCACGAGCTCATGGACAAGAGCCCATGAAAGTTTCAAGCGAGGGAGTATGATGCAGGAGTATCACCAACATCAAGCGAGTCAGCGCGGAAGTGGAAGACAGTTGGACAAGAGCCAACACAATTTTTTTATTTTTCTCTTAGATTTGATGCACGAACATAAATGTGGCTATTTAATGAAGCACACTTGTAAAATGTAATGGACCCTGAGTGGATTTCTCTCATCCTTAGTAGGTAGAAGGAATTTAAAGTAGTTAATGTAGGTAGATAGAATTTAATTCTAGATTAGACAGTTTCTAGAGCGCAAGAGGGAAACGGGATATAGACACCCTCATTTGTGTATTGTAACATTATGGAAGATTGAAGAGCATAGGAGAGAAGTAGAGAGCTGTGTAAGAACACCCATGTACAGACATTTGAATTAATAGAAAAGCTTTGATTCAAATTGATGGTTTCGTGTTTGTTCTCTGTGTATATATGTTGATTTATATTCTCATGAATGTTTGCTTCCTGTCATACATTTTATTTATATGCTTTGTATATGATTTCATGTTTGAGTTTGAAGTCTGAAAGGAAAAAGGAATGAGTTTCAATTGTTTCTCTATCTGAGCCAGAGTTCCTGAGTGTAGTTGAAGTGTCTGCAAGGAGTGCGTTGATGAAGGGCTCAGATAGTTTATCTTTTGTTCTCATTTACCCAGAAGTGCAGTTGGGTACAGGAGCCGTGCAAGGAGTGTGCAAGCTAAGAAAATTTTTAGGGTTGCGAACCTGAGTGAATTGTTGAGAGACTGTTGTTGCAGGCGTGCGCAGGGTCAAAGGGATTCAGCACTTGGAAGTGTCGGAAGTTTGTCACAAGGAGTGCATGCAAGAGTCTTCCTAAGACTCAGAGTTATAAGAAAGCTCAGGAAGGATAAGGCCTTCGAGATTTTTGAAGGATAGAGCAGGGAAGCTGTGACTAGTATTTTGTAAGAAGCGTCGTAAGGTTGCGCCACAGGTAGACGAGTTTTGTGGAGGAACACTTGGTCATCCACATAAATCGCCAAGGAAGGACGAACAGTCGGAATTCTCCAAGGGGAATTCATGAATTTTCGTGAGTCGTCAGATCTCACAGAGGAGCAGGGAAGATACGGTGAAGGTATCAAAAGGTTCAAAGCCTGGGAGGGGCAGGACCGTAGATCCGAGTCACGAGGACCATCAGATTTACACGTGGAATCGTGTATCAGGGTTTCGCAGGGTGAAGTCCTGTAACCATTGCCACGGGAATCGTGAAATCATGAAACACGATATCCCGATAGCCAAAAGGAGAGCGTGGGGCCATAGTGGAATCAGCAAGTGGACAGGTGACACAACATTTTGGGGTTTCATGGCAAGAAGTCCCGAAACAAATGCATTAAGATTCGCGATATTGCGAACTCCGAAATACTGATGGAGTGAAGGTAGCGTTGAAAATTCAGAACTCACGCGTGTGTCGGAGTTTTGGAAAATCGGGGTTCGGGAGTTGGTAAGACGAGTTGCTTGGCATTGCGAGTGTCGAAATCGCGATAAGGAAAATCTCAACAGGGTAAAGGAAAAGTTAGCATTGAATTGTATTGAGTGTCGAGGATTCGAAACACCAGCGCTCGACCATTGGATTCGCGAAGTCGCGAAGTCCGATCTCCCGAGAGAAAAAAGGAGATCCCGTGAGAATTTTGTTGTGGGTGCAGATTTCCTGATAGGGAAATAGAAGAGCATTAGAGTTCTCCGGGCCGTGGAAGGAGGAAAGATCTTGTGCTGACATGGACCTTCCAACCCGTGGGTTGTGTAGGGAGGGCGTCGGCGTCAGATTGTGAATTTGATGCTACCCGTTATGTTTCTAGCAGCTCCTTCCTTTCTTTCTTATATATGTCTCTCTCCTTATGAGGATCAAACATCAAAGGAGGTTCTGCTGATTTCCTAACCCACTAGTCAGTTTGAATTCATTTTTCTATTGCATCAACTCCTATTCTTTCTCCTTTGTGCATTAATTTTTCTACCCTTGGTCGATCAACGTACTCTTCCACTGCTATCATCTACACACTCTAGTTCCTATTTTCCTGCCACTCTGCAATAATATGCGGAAAGTCTTTCGTCACATGATCCAGTTTTCTACAGTAGTGAACGTTGTACAAGGATTCAAACAATATCGCACTGAATTCCCATGATGGTTACAGTTATAATAGATAATCAGTCCTCTTCCTCTGTTAAATACTCCTCTTCCCCTACCTATGAATCCTCCTCTTCCTACTTGATTGTAGCCCCTCAGAGTATTATATATTGATACTCCTCCTTTTGGTCCTTCTTCCCTTTGAACTTTGTATGAATCTACGGTGTGTTCTCTAATGAGATCAAGTACATGGGAGTCCTTCTCATCATGTTCCACTGACTTACAAAAATTACAAAACAAAATTTTGGCAGTTCTCTGATACTTCTGCATCAAAGGACAAGTGGTTGGATGATGACCCGTCGTTCTGCATATATCACACCATACCCCTCCTCTTGTGGCCAAGGCATTCATGGTTCCTATAGCCAAATATTCTTTAAAGGATGGACACTCCTTCTTATGATGACCTTCCTTTCTACAGGTAACACACCATACTTCTTTAAGATTTTCCTTCCCTTTAGCAAGCTCTTTCATGTGAATTATTAATGCTTCTAATTGGGACTGAACCTAAGCCATCCCTACATCATTTTGTCCTATAGGGGATCCTTCCAACTTCATGGATATATCTAGATCTTATGTTTGCGACGTAATATCATGTTATGTCAATGGGCATTGTTTATGTAGTAACATCCCACAATGAACCATTCCCTATGTTGTTCATATGGAATCTGGAAGGTAAATCGATCCATCAATATCTTGAATCTCTAATCAAAATCCCATACCGATTCATTCTGTAATTTCTTAATCTATTTTAGTTCTGTAATACACTACGACTCAGACTTTGTTTTCTAGAATTCTTTTAACGGGGCTTGCTTGATGTCTTCCAATGTTCTAGATTGTCCCACAAGCGCAGTCGAATGGTACTTCATATACCAGAGTAATGCATGGTCTTTGAATGTTGTCACTAAATGTGCGATTTTCACATCATCATCATGTATGTTCTTCACAATCCATATTGCTTCATACACAAATAAGTGTTGTTTTGGACCTTTTGTCCCTACTCTGTGAAAGACAAACATTCTCAAGGTGGGATCTAACCCTACTATGGTGTAGTGTGTAGTATTCTTCTTCGGTGTTAGTAGATGACTTTGGGTTGTCACACTAATTCCACTACTCTAACTACCTTTACTTATCTCCTTGCTTCCTGCACTAACTAAAAGTGTTTGCAACAAAGTTTCATATCTTGTAGACACACACAAGGTCTTGGGTTTGACGCAGAGTCTGGATTGAGTGGTGGTAATGGGATGTAATGGATATCCTTTTGATGGATTAATATGACAATATGTTTCCTTTTCCTCTCTTTATGTGCATGGTATTCCTTCGATTTGGAGTAATACACTAGTATTTATTTCCTTGACCTCACTATGCTTCTTTTCTCTATCAACCACAGTCCTCGTAATACTATACTAGAGTACTACACTATTATTTATTTTCTCGACCTCACTGTGCTACTTTTTTCTATCAACCACAGTCCTCTTCCTACTGTACTGGAATCGTTTTCCACTACACAACACTCCAATCTCTTCTTCCGTCACACATTCTTCTTCTTATGAAATTATTAGTCCATCTATTTCTTATTCATTCTTTCCTAAATCCCTCTTCTCCATACAATCATACCATCCCTTGGTCATCCCCCAGTCCCCCTATGCACGAAGGCGCCTAGCTACTTGATCCAGATTATTTTCAGTATGAAATGAGAGCAGAGATATAATAAAGAAGTGCACAGAGATATCACAAATATTCAATAATATAACAAAAATGTATCTGAGATGCAACCATAAACACAGAGATACAGTAATACACAATTTCTATTAATGAAATAAATGTACAGAGATTGTAAAAATACAAAGTGAAAGACTCGCTAGGATGGTGGCGGCTTATCTTTGATTATAGATGTGATGGCTACTTGCATTCACAAGAAGATGATTACAATGAGGCTCTGAAGTATTTTTTACAATAAAAATGAATTTCAAAAACCCTATACATCCAAAAACATAACCCTGGGAGATGAAGGGCCAAAAGTCATGTGGGCCCCATTTGGGTAAGTTGCTACATCAATTTCCCGGGGTCGTAACTTTGGCATAATGTCTTTGTTTGACACATATAATACATCGTTAGAAAGATCTATCTGAGGAATACAACTATTGGGGAAAAATGAGAATAATTTTCGATCAATATATGCATAAAACATGTTGTTTAGGGCCTCAAAATGATTCTGGAAGTTCAGGACCCGAAAACTGCCAAAAATAGTAAATTACCAAAATTGCCAAAAAATTGTTTTGAGCCAGTTGGAAAAGGTGGGTGGCCACCGATAGCCACCTAGATCAATCCTCCCTCCTTAGGAGGAAATGTTATCTATTGTATTGAGTTCCCGGGGGAGACAGAAAAGCATTTGTTGAATCTGCATCTTGATGAGCTGCTTTCCTTGTTGGGGAAGTTGCGCTACTTAGCTTGTTGAAGGTTGTCACGAACATGTCGCTGGAAGGGTTGGAACTTTTTAACCAGTCTGGCTATATGAGGTACCTGTGTGCAAAATTAATCATTACACTTTGCTGCAATCTTGTCGACCTGCTTCTGTTGGATAGAAGGTGCTTGGGCCGAGGCTGTCGTGGTTTCTGTATCCTTTTCTTCACCCTTTGAACAAATTGTGAAGAAGTTGAATTTTGTAGTGAGATACTACTTTGCGACACTGTTTAGGTGGGACAATGGCTGGAACTACCTCTGGTATTCTGTAGAGATGACCTCCCAAAGTAACAATGACACTACGGGGTTGAGACTCATAAACAACATGGTGCTTCCACATATATGGTTGGCCCAAGAGAACATCACAGACATCTAATGGGAAAACATGACATAATACCTCATCCTTGAAGGGATGTATGTCGTATGACAATCGAAACTACTGGATGACATGAATATCTCATCCTTGGAGAAGCCACCCGATGTTGTATGACTGCGGGTGTGGTGTTGTGGACAATCCCAACTATTTGACGACCTCTACTGAGATGAGGTTCTTCTCGATTCCACTATAAACAATAAAATGCAACAAGGTCCCCTTCACCCACATATATGAATGAAAAAGGCGCTCCCCCTCTTCAGGATCCGTTGGTTCTTTTGGTTGAATTATTGCGGTCGCGATAATAGCAGTGGGGTCTGTGTCGATGATCTATCTTTTACCAGTATTTTCATAATCATATTCTGAATCATGGTTCGACTCCTTGTCTTTGATCTCGGCCACCAATGACTATTTTGAGAAACATTCATCGATGTTGTGCTAGGGGAGTTTGTGGAAATCACACCATTTTTCAGTGTCCTTCTTTGTCTTTCCATGACCATTCTTTTCCTGTGGCTTGGACTGATTTTTGGGAGACTGTTTGTTAGGGTCGTCTTTATCATAATTTGGTTTTTGCATATTTGCAGACCCAAACTCCCGTTTGTTCTAGTGCTTAAATTTCTGCTCGATTTTAACAACATATCGATAAGCAACACCGAGTGATGAGATGTCAAGAAAATCCATTTCAGTTTGGATGTATCCGTGTAGATCCCCACAATATTTCAGAACCAAATGTCGTTCAGAGTCTTTGATACCGATATTGGTTTGAAAGGTATGGAAGGTATTGGTGAACTCCAGAACTTATTGTCCCCTCTCTTGCTGCAATGTGGTCCATCTCATGTACTGGTCCTCATAGTTGCCAACAGGGTAATACTGTTCCTTTACCACATCCACAAAAAAATCCCATGTGGGCTTGGCCCCATATATTCCAGACTCCTTTGTGGAACTTTTCTCCCAGTAAGTTTCCCACCAATGTTTGACATGGGGGAGAGCTTTAAGAAGTGAGAAGGTGATTTTTTCCCTATCAGAAAAATTATGAACAAAGAAATAACCTTCTAATAGATTTAACCATTTGTCTAGGGCATCCACATCTATCTGACCTTCAAATACAGGAATATAAAAATTAACTTGTACCTTGAAAGGAGAGGTGCTTCCAAAGTGGTTGTTTGATGAATATGTGCATGTTTTTATCGGCAGGCGTTGAAGGATGTGGGAAAAATTCTCCATCATTTTGTCCCTCTGTCACGTGAGAGCTTGCTCAAGCAACAAATTGATAGAATCTTCTACTCCATCATTTTTCTTTTCTTCTGCCATGGAGGGTTTCTTGGGAATGTGAGAGAAATTTTCTTCAAGAGATAAAATCTCCAGACCCAACTTGCTATACTCAGACTTCGTCGGGGGCATGCACTGAAAAAAACGATCAAGAGCAGCCTGCTCTGATACCACTGATCTAGATTATTTTCAGCACGAAATGAGAACAGAGATATAATAAAGAAGTGCACAAAGATATCACGTATATCCAATAATATAAAAAAAATGTATCAAAGATTCAACCATAAACATAGAGATACAGTAATACACAATTTCTATTAATGAAAGAAATGTACAGAGACTGTAAAATTCAGAGTGAAAGACTCACTAGGATGGTGGAAACTTATCTCTGAGAAGAGATGTGACGACTACTCGCATTCACAATAATATGATTATAATGAGGCTCTGAAGGCCTTTTTACAATCAACAGGAATGTCAAAAACCCTAACCCTGGGAGATGAAGCACCAAACGTCATGTGGGCCCCGTTTGGGTAAATTGGTACATCAATTTCCCAGGGTCGTAACTTTGGCATACTATCTCTATTTGATGCAAATGATACATATTTAGAAATATCTATATGAGGACTACAACTTTTGGTAGAAAATAGATGTCCAAAAAATGTCGTTTAGGGCCTCAAAACGACTCTAGAAGTTTAGGACCCGAAAAACTGCCAAAAATAGTAAATTAGCAAAATTGCTAGAAAATTGTTTTGATCCAGTTGTAAAAGGTGGGTGGCCACCAATATCCACTTGGATCACTACTAGGGTGATCGTATTCCAACTTCATAACCCCCTTATCACACAACAACATCTTGATCCATGTAGACAATGATTTAAAATATCTTTCGTGCGGACCTTTAAAGAACTCTCTTTCAACAGTACTATATGAATGGGTACAATCTATAGAAAAATCAATAATATAACCCTGTAATACACTATCCATCCATAAATAAACTACACGTGAGATCTTATTACTTATGATATTAACTTGGTGGATCAACTCAGGGGTCCAACTCTTTGGAACAAAAGTGAAAAATGTTTCATTAATTTTAGCTAACCTTTGTAACCACTCAACCAAAACTATTGGTAAATGAACAAAGAAAATATCATGCAAGTCTGTAAATACATACCTCTGTAGCCACTTCTTCCAATTGATCTATGGGCTCTTATTATGATCTTTGGAAAACTTGTTCTCCTTTGCTTCTAACCATTGTCCAATCTCTTCCTTATTCATCCTCCTCATTTGCAGATCGCGGTACCAACAACAAAACCATTTGTTGGCACATAGTGGGTAGACCCAGGGTTCAACATGAATTCACCAACAAATCACTCATATACTGGCCCTTTCGGCATCACCCACAAGTAGGTGAAGTCTTACCTGAGGTATTTATGGGAACTGCAGGAACCAGGTTTCCACAATGATGAAGGGATGGGAGGAAACCCTCATAACCATTATAGTTAGAATTAGTTCATTATACCTTATATTATGTGCATAGAAACATCACAACATGTAACATATTCAGAATAACAGACATATATCATATTCATGCAATAAAAAAAAAACACACACACATCATGACACTTAGACACCATATTTAACGTGGTTCACCCAATGTGGGATACACCCACAACGGTCGAATTATTATTATATTATTCAGAATCATCCATTACAAAATATGTGTGTTGTGTTCATACATCATGCCCTCAATGTTTTCCTATCTCTCTATGTATTCATGTCTCTCTTCACTCTTTCATCCTTGCATATATTGCATTGCATACATTCCCTCCTTCTTAATATTCTACTCTCATACTTTGTCACTACTCGAATTCTCTTTATCCCAAAACCCTTACATATTTATACAATTACAATAGGGGTTAACCCTTATCAATAAACCCAAAATGTCTAATGGCTTCAACGGTCTTCCTTCCTGTTAAATCCTAGGTCTACACCTCTTCCTTCTACTCATCAAACCAACCTGTTCATCTATCAACCTATCCCTTAGTTATTTTTTATTCTTCACTGTGTGTTAAGTCAAAAAAATTTATGCCTCTCCCTTCTTTGCTTATGATTAGTTGTTTTTCTTTTCATGAGATTAATTCAATTCTTGATTTGAGTTTGGATAAGTTCTATCACCATGGTTTATGTCACAGATGGATCATAAGAGAATTATCCTAAGCCTACAAGTATAAAATTGATGATTGCAATAATGCCAACATTCTTTCAATCAACATACAAACTTTGTTTTATGAGTTTTTATGGTTTAAAAAATATTTCAAAGTTTGAATAAAAGTGCATTGGCACCCAAATCACGCTCAAATGTTCCTATCACCCTCGAAATCATGTGCATTTGATCCAGATTTTATGAGAAGAAAGAAATGAATACAAGTCTATATTATTAACACATAGATTCAATGAACAATAACAAAGATATAGTAAAACTTGGATTCTATTAATAAAGAAATGTATTGAAAATATAAAATGCAGACTAAAACTAGCTTGCTAGAATGGTGGCAGCTTATCTCTGAGAAGAGATGTGATGACAACACTCATTCACAAGAAAATGAGTACAATGAGGCTCTGAAATCGTTTTTACAATAAACATGAATGCTAAAACCATAGACATCCAAAAATCTAACCCTGGGAGATGAAGCACCAAGAGTCATGTGGGCCCTGTTGGGCTTAAGTTGGTACATCAACTTCGCGGGGTTGTAACTTTTGCATACGATCTCTGTTTTAGAAGCACGATAGCCATTTGGAAATGTATATCCAAGGAATATAAATTATGTCTTCATACTTTGAATCCATCTATAATATAACCATGGCGAGCCCTAAAAACGTTATTTAGGGCCTCAAAACGACCCCAAAAGTTTAGGACTCGAAAACTAGGAAAAAACTGCCAAACTGAAAAAATGGCAAGATGAGATAGTTGGAATAGGTGGGTGGCCACTGATATCCACCTGGATCAATCCTCCCCCCCTTAGGAACAAATGGTCTCCATTTCTTTTGGTTCCCCCATCATATGAGGAAATTTTTGTTGAAGTTGGCCCCGGGTGAGCCACTTTCCTTGTTGTAGGAGTTTCCTTGCTTTGACAACCTGATAAAGTTGGATCCTTTGTTGGCGAGTGCCCTTGACCCATGTGTCCACAATATGATCAGTGGATTCTTGTTCTATGCAGTCAAGGTTGAGCTTTGTTGGTGTCAATTGTTCTGTTATCTCTGAGGTATCCAATAATGGTGGAAAATATGGCTAAAGGAGATCCCCATTGAACATTGGGTGCAAGCCAAGGAAGGGGGGAATATTGAGCTCAAAATAATTGTCTCCCACAACCTTGGTGATGGTGTAAGGTCCATAAAGGAATGGACGAAGCTTCCGATGGGGCCCTGTAAGGCGTTCTTTATGCAAGTGCAACCAAACTTTGTATCCGACCTAAAACTTGTGTGGCACCCAATGTTGACCATGGCATTGTTTGTACTTGGCATTGGATTTCTATAAAATATCCTGAACCTGTTGGAAGATGTGTTGGATTCGCTCAATGAACTGGGTAGCTTTGTTAGCTTCATTTTGAGCATGGGACGAGTATGCCTAGGTGGTTGCAAGGAGTAGTGCAACATCCATGGGACCCAATGGTTGAAATCCCATCCCCACCTAAAAGGGGTTGTGGCCAGTTGAGATATGAATGGATTTGTTGTAACTGTGTTGAACATAGGGAAGACTCTCATCCCATTTGTGGGGGTGCTTGGAATTGTACATGCATAGGATATGCACAATCATCCAGTTGAAGACCTTGGTTTGGCCATCTATTTGGGGGTGGAAGGAAGTGGATTTTGTGAGCGTGGTGTCCATAAGTGACCAGAGACTAGACCATAATTTATTGAGGAACCGACTATTCCAATATGAGATAAAGGTTTGTGGTATTCCAAAAAGTACCCACACTCATTCAAATAAGAGCTTGGTAGTGGCCTCTGTTGTGATGCTCTTCTTGTAGGCAGCCATAATCACCATCTTGGAAAAGAGATCAACAACCAAAAAAACACGGTCATTTCCCCTCTTGGTGGACAGAAGGCCCGACATGTAGTCCATTGAGATGGATTCCCACTTCCTATCAAGAGTAGGTAGAGGGGTGTATAGGCCTTGTTTCTTAGTGCTCGGTTTGGAAATAGCGCAGTGAGTGCAGGACTTGATATACTTGTTCACATCCTGTTAAAGTTTTGGCTAGTAGAAATGTTGTTGCAATAGTGCCATTGCCTTTTCTACAATGAAGTTTCATGCCACCCAACTGTATTTGGATTCCCAAATCATCTTCGCTCGCTTGTTTGATGGAATTCAGAGATGGCCTAGACGACATAACATCTCATCCTGAAGATGGAAATTAATGACAATTTTGTTTTCACCCAACATCTGGTAGGTGGTGGTGAAATCAGGATCTTTCTCATAGAGTTGGGGCATTTGGAGGTCTTGCGGCCACAATGTATAGCACCATGGTGAGTGTCGTGAGTAGAGGTTGGATGAGGGAATCAACGGAATGGTTGGTACTTCATGTCTTATACTTGATGTTGAGGTGGAACTACTGCAAGTATGTGGACCACTTCTGATGGTGGTCATTCTGCAATTTTCCTTGTGTCTTCATATACTGCAACGACTTATGATTAGTGTGGATGATTGTCTCCTTCCATAGAATGTAATGCCTCCATTGGCGGAAAGATTCCACAATGGAGTACATTTCTTTTTCATATGTAGTGTACTTACATATGACATCTGATAGTGTCTCACTATGATATGCCACGGGGTGGCCGTGCTGAGTGAGAACTTCACCCACATCATAGTCTAAAGCATATGTCTCAATCTCAAAAGGTTGTTGCAGGTCAGGTAATGAAAGAACTGGGGATGGGCACAAGAGCTACGTCAAATCATAGAATGCTTTTTGTTTGGATAGGCCCGACAAAAACTTTTCCTTACCACCACCTCTGGTTACTTGGCTGAGGGCCCATGCAATATGGGAGAATCCCAACACGAACCTACGATAGAAATTGGCAAGGCCTAAGAAGCTATGAATCTTAGTGAGTGTGGTTGGGTTTGGCCAATCACAGATGACCTAGATATTGGTTGGATCCACATGCACATCATGATTATCAATTATGTATCCTAGGTACTAGACCCTGTCCATGCCAAAGGAGCATTTATTCAAGTTGGCATATAGCTTGTGTTGCTGCATAGTGTGCAGAACCTGCTAAATATGTTGAAAGTGCTCCTCCCAAGTCTTATTGCATATGAGGATGTCATCCAGATACACCACTAAAAAATAATTGGTGAACGACCACAATATATCTTCCATCATCCTCATGAAAGTTGTTGGTGCATTTGTCAAACCAAATGGCATGGCCAGCTATTCAAAAATACCTTCTTCTAACCCGAAATCAATCTTCCATACATATGTCTGATCTATTGGGACCTGATGCTGGTTAGACTTCAGATCAATCTTACTGAAGTTTTTGGCCCCCTGATCAAGGATATCGTCGATTCATGGAATCAGGTATCAGTTCCTTACTGTGATTTTATTTAGAGCTCGGTAATCAACGCAGAGTCACTAGGTCTCATCTTTCTTCTGCACAAGAATGATTGGGCTTCCACAAGGTGATGAGTTGGGTTGGATGTGACCCTTATGGAGAAATTATTGGATCTGATGCTTGATCTCATCACTTTCTAATAGAGAGTGACGACATACTGGCCCATTTGGTAATGGTGCAATAGGGTTCAATTCGATGGAATGCTTGAGCTGACAGTGCATAGGTACCCGAGTAGGTGAGGATAAGATGTCTTTATATTCTTCCATGACTTTATCCACTTGTTTCTGCTGCGTGGAGAGGTCATTCGTGGAGGCCATGGATGTGGCTGCAATTTTTCTCTCACTCTAAGAGTGAATCATGAAGAATAAAAACTTCTCGTTCTGAGAGATGACCTTCCTGCATTGCTTGGCAGAGATCAAGGAAGTGTCACTAGGTGGGACTACCTCAGGTATCCCTACAAATTCCTATCCAAAGTAATAATAACATTTCGAGGCCTAGACTCATATACAACATGAAATTTCCATGAATAAGGTTGGCCCAAAAGAACATCAAAAACTTCAAGGGGAGAAACATCACACAATACCTCATTTTTGAAGGGCTTGTTTCCATAGGATAGGCAACACTGTTGGTTGACATGAAGATCGCTTCCTTGGCAGATCCATTTGATGGTGTAGGGTTGTGGGTGCAGCATTGTTGGCAAGGAAAACCGCGTGATGACCTCTACTGAGATGAGGTTATTCTAACAACTTCTATCAACAATGAAGTGCAGCAGGGTGCATTTCATCCATATATGTGAAAGAAAGAGACGCTCTCCTTCCTCTAGCTCATCAGGTTCACCAGGTTGGATCTTGGTGGTAGAAATGGTGGCAATGGGTTTTGTGTCAATGATTTGTCTCACATTTTTTGGTTCTGACTCAGAGTAGGAACCCACATCTAATTTAGAGGATTTCATCTAAGCCACCAATGACTTCTTTGAGTGGCAATCAACAACGTTATGCCCGTCGCTCTTATGGAAGTTGCACCACTTCCCAGCGTCTTTCTTTATCTTTCCATTATCCTTCTTTGTTTGTGGCTTACAATGGTTTCCCTGAGGTTGTCCATATTTTCTCTGCCCTTTCTTCTATGGGTTGAGACTGTCCTTGCCCTGTTTATTCTATGAGGGGTTCTGAGACCCAAACTGTCACGATTTTTGTTTAAGATTTTTCTTGAATTTGAAGGCATATCGATAGGTCACGCCCAAGGACAAGATGTCCATAAACTTCATTTCTTTTTGGATGTATCTATGCAGACCACTGCAGTACTTAAGCACTAGATGTCGCTCAGAATATTTGATACCCAACTTGGTACACAAGGTATGGAAGATATTTGTGAACTCTGGAACTCCTTGGTCCCTTTCCTGTCGCAGTGTGGTCCATTTTGTATATTGGTCATCATAACTTATGACAGGGCAGTATTATTCTTTAATAACATCCCTGAAGGACTCCCAGGTGAGTGCGACTGTAAATAATGAGGGTTCCTCTATTTCATTTTTCTCACAAAAGCTATCCCACCAATATTTGACATGGGGGACAGCTTTGAGGAGCACAAAAGTAATCTTTTCTCTATTCAAAAAGTTATGGACAAAAAACTACCCTTCTAGCAGATTCAACCATTTGTCTACATCATTTGTGTCTATATGACCTTCAAATATAGGAATACCAAATTTGATATGTACCTTGAATGGGGCGACACCTCCGCTCAAGGGAGATTCGTCGCTTGTTGGTAGCCATTGAAGGATTTGCACAAAACTATCCATCATCTTGTTCCTTTGTTGTGTGATGTATTCCTCAAGGGTCAGTTTGAAAGGATCTCATGTCCCTTCATCTTTCTTTTCTCCTGTCGTTGAAGGTCGCTTGGGCATACGAGATCCTTTTTCTTCAAGAGAAACAAGCTCGAGACCCAACTCTTTGTACCTTGACCTCATCGGGGACATGCATTAAGAATGACAAGGAGAAGACCGCTCTAATACCACTGATCCATATTTTATGAGAATAGCAAAATGAATACAGATCTATATTATTAACACAGATATTCAATGAACAATAACAGAGATACAGTAAAACTTGACTTCTATTAATAAATAAATATGTTGAAACTGTAAAATGTAGACTGAAACCAACTTGCTAGAATGGTGGCGGCTTATCTCTAAGAATAGATTTTGTTACACATAAAAAATACTCACTTTGATAGTGTCACAAGTGTCATCATTACAAAGGTCGCAAGTGTCACATTTTGCTCACAAGGTCGCAAGTGTCGCATGTTGCTCACAAGTGTCACAAGTGTCGAAGAAAGCATGCTGCCATGATGCCTATGTCATGCCTATAACGACATGAGAAGGAAACTTGAAACACCTCAAACATTTGATTTGGAAGAGGATAAATGAGTCAGCAGGCTTAAAAACCTTTTGCCATCTGAAAACACTAAAAAAACTAAGTTTTAGAGGAGAGTGCTCCCCTATACCTCTTCTGGGAGCGCTAGCGCTTCCCCTTACACTGTCTGGGAGCATTATAAATCTCCTTTGTCCCTTTTGAGGGAGTGATGGTGTCTTTAGGAGCACTGGTGCCCCCCTTAAGCCTACTGGGGAGCGCTATAGCAATATGATAGCCCTTTTGAGGGAGCGCTACCTATTTTAGGCAGTGGTTAAGTTGTTGAGATGAATGGGGGAAGGATCTTTTCATTCTTAGAAGGCAGTTGAGCTCAAATCCCTAGTCCAGCCATGATATTAGGGTAGATCCTCAACTAAAGGAGGAAAATCCTCACCTTCCCCAAGAATATCTCAAGTTGTTGAGCCTCTCAAAGGCTATATAAGCAATCTTTCTAATGGTGAAAGAGGAGAGGAAAGGGAGAATCACACCAAACTTATGATCTTATAAATGGTGATGGAACAGAGATATTTTGGAGGCAAGAGACCTATGATCTCATAGGGAGCAATCAGTGAAGCTATCATCCTTCGGATCATGGATATTTTGAGCAAGGGGTAGACAAGGAGGACTTGACGTAACTGTTGCAATCCATCCATGGCTGTAAGGAATGTTTTGTCCTCATTAATATAATTTTCTTGGCATGTTTCTTTCTAATTCATGTTCAATCTCACATGAATTTGTCTCTTTAGTAGATAGACCTATTTCGGACTAATATTGATAGAGTAGGAAGTGGTCGTACTTTTTTTGTCTACAGGGCTTATTGAAGAGCGAAAGATTGGAGCTCAACTCAGAGCGTGCAGGGACAAACACCGGTAAAAGGTACTTCTTTTCTCCTTCCTCCTCACACACTAGTCCACCTAGATCTAAAAGGAAGTCAGTGACCATGATAAGCACTTTCTATATTAGATTTAAGAGTCTATCTCTTTGAGGAGATCTACCTATCCGTAGGGAGATTTTCCTTCAACATAAACTGGAAACTCCACTGGGGATCGAACCCAGAATCTCCGGTCACTCCACTGGGGAGGATCAAATCGAAACTTTTTTATTTTGATTTATCCTCATAGACCTTGTCTTACCCTTTCATTGTTTTTAGACCTGGTTCACCCCTTTTTGATTGATTTCATGAGTTGATTGACTCCTTACCCCATCACACTCAACTTGATTGCCAAAATCCGACTAAAATTTTGGATTTTCAGACATTTTCATGAGATTTTTAAGCCTGGCGCCCCTGTGGATGTGTTGAAAGAGTGTCAGCGCTCCCTGGGTATATTAAATAGAGCACTATAACGCTTTTTTCCCCTTACACCAGAGCGCCAGCCCTTTTCTGGCAAAAAACCTTTCCAGAATTTCTTTTTTCAGGGTCTAGTCTCTGTGTTTCACTTGCTAAGCCTCTCTGTGAGTCAATGCTTCTTCCCGCTCAACTTTGACATCCTTCTTTTTGAAGAACAAACACCTTCTTGTTTAGATTTTGTAACCTTCTTCATTATTTGTGAGTTTTTCTATTGTTGGGAGTTTGAAACCAATGCACTGTTGTGCTCTCCTTTTTGACTGAGAAAGAAACTCTAGTGAAGGACATCAGAAGTCTACGAATCTCTTCATTCGGTTTTTGTTAAGGTCATTGTTCTTCAACATCTCTTTTCTGTGAAATTTTTGGTTTTCTTTGTTTTCTTTTCTCTTGCTTCTTGTTTTCGATCACAACAAGAGGGTTTATTGTTTGTACACAACCTGCTTATGTTTGTCTGAGTTTCCTTGATCCAAAAGGTTAATTAGCAGGAGAAGTGTTGTTTTGAATTAATCATTATCCGCACACAAAAAATAAAGAGACATCTTCATGATTGATTTTGCATATTAGAAGACATTTTAAAAAAAATTTAGCACCACATTGGATTTGACTGAAGAAAATTTGTTTGAGGACATTTCTTATTAGTGCTTGCTAGTGAAAAGAATTCTCTCTCTCTTCCTTAAATAGATATTCATCAGAAAAAAAAAATGACTGCTTATCATCTTTGATGCATTTTTTGGGGGGATTGAGTCATCATTCCATCCATTTCACTTCCATGCACCCCTTTTGAGTAAAGAACAGCTATAAAATGAACGCTAATTAAAAAACTATCTAGAACATTTTCTTTTCTAGGATCCTCCACCAACAATATACTAGAATTAGTACTTTGGATTAGGCTGTGAGCATAACTCTTCAAAGTTTCCAAAAAAAACATTAGCATCTTGAGCTAGGGAGAGTCAAATCCAATTGTCATATAAGTCTGCCTGGGATCCCCCTCTCACACAGGGGTTACACACAAGGTTGCACTCAGGAAAGCTACAGAGATTATCCCTCCGTGGTTTGATTGATTGTAGTGGTCAGATCATGTTATGGGGATCGCTTAAAGGTATACCCACAATGTTGAGTGGAAGCCTTTCAAGTTTATTTCGGGCTAGATACCCTGCTCGTACGTTCGGACTGGAATGCCGACTGTACCCGCCTAGGGGCTGACTGCAAATTGGTAACCTTAGTGGCCATAATATTTAGGGCCTTACACAAGGTGACAGTGAAGGGAAGTCTCACTGTACCTAGGGCAGACATTGGTCAAACTCACTCGGGCTCCTTGGAGGGTAAATCCACAATTACTGTGTGGAAGCTTGCACCAAGGCGTAAGTCCGTTAAGCAGATCGCCATTGTAAATGTCCCACCATATCCCCGCCCCTTATTGACTTGATCACGCGACGTTGGATTTCATCACCAACTAGTATGGTCATCGAGAGAAGGTCTTGTTTTCTTGGTTGTGATTCCTATATTCTATTAGCGTATGTTGCTTCTTTTCGGTAGTTAGCCATAGATTTTTTTTGCCGACTCTTTTTCACCAACATCGACCCTCCACGACGTTCGCGGAGGCTACAGGGACTTCCTCTAGAAAATATGGAAGAGAATACCCCTTTACCCCCTCATTCTATGGAGGAATCTCCTCAACAAAGCGAGGTTCACGACACTATAACCTCCCAAGAAGAAGTTCCCACTTCTTTAGAGAATTTTCAAATTGTTTCAAAGTCTCTGGAGGCTTTCTGCATTCCTGAGGGATATGAGAGACGTGTTCTCCAACTGAATTCATCCGGTGAATTTATTGTCGTCAATCCTTCTGACATTCTGACTGGGACTCATTCAGAACCTTTAGTCGATGACCCCTTTTGGACTGCAGACATTGTTCGAAGTCCACCGCGCATGCTGTGGGATCTTTATGGAACCAGAATAGGTGTCGACGCGCCTATCACCTACAATGTACCTTTAAACCATTTTACCAGTACTACCATTTTTTCAGCCACACCGTCCGTTGGTCCGAACACATCGTCTGTTAGCCCAAGGTCCACTTTTTCTCTCCAGATGGCCCATTCTATAATGGTCCCTCATGTTCCGACTATTCCCGTCGATAATGCAGTGGTTAGCCAAGCTGCAATTAGCACACCAATAACACCTAGACCTTCATCATCACTCCCTTTTGGGTATAGAGCATTGAATTCTTCTGCTGTCACTACTACCCAAGTTATGCCTAGAAGTTCTATACCTATACAACAACCCGGAGGAACTGGTCTTGGTAGCTTTAATCCATTAAGAAACACCGGTCAGTCGTCTACATATGGTTCCCAAATTCCGGGAACTCTACCTCAAGCTGGGGGGCATCCTCCCACCGAAAGAAAACTTCCATTTGGAGGGCACCCTCATGCTAGGGGGAAACCTCAATCCGGATCCTACCATCAACCATATGGACAAAATGTGTCTACCACACCCAATCTGTGGAACATCCCTTTTCCAGGAAACCCACAGTTCTTGGGGGGACACAATCCTCAAGCTCCACAACAATATCTTCCCCCTCAAGGGACTCATCTATATCCTCCTTATGGACAAACGCCAAATCTGGCTTATAATCCTCAAAACCCATCCGGTTATCCTCCGCTCGCACATGTTTCTCAAAACACCTCAAATCCTGTGTACCTTGGTCAACATCAACCTTATACAAGAGGGCTCACTGGTTACAATTATCCGTCTAACCCATTGTATGGTCATACTGGTGTTCCTATGCCACACCAGTATTACCCACAGGTTAACCAACAACTACCTTTCCTAGTGACTCTGGACCTTCCAGACTTGTCTCGGTTAACGAATGATCCTATTTTTCATTCTTCGGTTTGGCCAGCTATTCCAGCTAAACTTCCTTCTGATATTCCAAAATTCGACGGAAAGTCCGGAGAAGACCCAAACAACCATGTGATGACTTTCCATCTGTGGTGTTCATCCAACTCCCTCGTGGATGATTCTATACATTTGCGTATTTTCCAACGAACGCTTATGAGTTCTGCAGCCAAATGGTATATTGAACTACCACGTTCTTCTTTTCACGATTTCAACTCTCTTGCCATGTCCTTCCTCACACACTTCCAACTACCCATTCGATACAAGACGGGTACAGAAATATTGACTTCCCTTTGTCAGACAACTTCCGTACATATCTCTGATCATATTCATGAATGGAGACGACGACGAAGGCTAATCAAAGCGGTCATTCTTGACCAATTATTAGCAGAATGGTTCACTAAATCATTGTTACCCCAGATCGCTCGTGATGTTGCTATGGGTGGTGTAGTCACCGAGGAATAAGCTATTGCCTGAGCTCAATACTTAGATTTGGTTTATTCACAATCTGGTGCTTTGTACGAGTTGATACTGAATTCTATCCGTGCCACTAATGATCCATCCAAACCATCATCTACCTCGCACGCAGATGGAGTTATTGGCTCCGTCAAAACCCAATCTACTTCCCAGTCGACTGGAACAACCCAATGGTCCGCTTCGACGTCTTCTCCCAGTTCGATTGCACCCTATTATACCTCCCCTCAAACTCATGTCTCTGAGGTGAATGTGGTCCAATCAACCCCTTCACAACAACCTGGGGGCAAGAAGAAAGCAAGAAATAAACCCAAGAAAAACAACAACAATGAACAACCAAAAAATCAACCTCAAACCCCTACTGGCGGAAAACAACCACAACGAAAACTGAAATTCCCATGTCTCATTTGTGGTGATGATCACTACACCCGAGACTGTCTACATCACGATGAAGTGGCCAAGATATTTAAGGGAAATTCACAACCCACTTTGCTTACCCATCCTTTCCCACAACAACAATCTTTGGTTTCTCAAACCCCTACTCCAGAGGGCAGTTCCAACCAACCCCATGATAAGGCCTCAACAAGTGCCCACATTTACATGTTTAACGGGATTAATCTGACCACTCACACTATGACATATGACACATCGATTAAACCTGATAATCCGAAGACTACTAATGGTTCTTTATCAGACCCATTACCATATTCCATCAGTCCTCTGTCTGCTATCCCTCCGTCCAGACCACTCCAGATAGAGAAACCTTCGTTTGACTCCATCTTACGCCCTCCTAAGAACACTATCTGAAAATCTACCTTTAATCCTAGTCCACGGGCTACCCAAAACTACAACATCGTTGAAGATTTGGCTAAAGCACCGTGTGCTATGTCTACGTTGGAAGTTCTACAACACTGTCCCGGCCAACGTATAACGTTGAGTCATCTAATAGCCTCGCATAGTGTTGTTAACAACACTATGTCTACGTTGGAAGTTCTACAACACTGTCCCAGCCAACACGTGAGTCATCTAATAGCCTCATGTTTAATCTGGATGATCATCAGCCTCGACTCTCCCACCAAATAGCTTTTCAAATCGATGTTGTTGTTCACAATCAACAAATCCACTGAACTATCTTGGATGAGGGAGCCTCTACTTGTGTCATGTATTTAGCTTGTTGGAAAGGCTTAAAATCACCTACCCTTAACAAATCCCCTATGATGTTACGCGCTTTCGATGGGCGAGTTTTTCATCCTCATGGACATTTACAATCCTAAGCCGTTCATTTGGGCAGAAAAATGGTTATTGTTGATGTCGAGGTGGTCGATGCCCCCCTCTATTACAACCTACTACTTGGAAGAAGTTGGTTCTACGCTATGACTGTCATCGCCTCGTCGGTGTTTTGATGTGTACAATTCCCCCATCAAGGCAAAATTGTCACTATCGATCAACTAGATTTCTATACACCCGACGCTCGTGCCCCTGTCACCAACAACATTCCTTTTTTGGGATACCACCCAATTACGTATGAAAGTGTTGGTGTTGGCTTGTTGAAATATTCTAGCCTCATGGGTACTTTCCCTACACCACTTCCACCCGTCGCACATCATATTTCCACCGTCAATATGATTTTGACTATGCCTTATCAATCTTTGGAATCATCTGACCCTTGGATTGTACCTAGTCCTTTGGAATTCAATGTGCTAGGTGACACCATGCCACTTAGCCCAGCCGAGGCCGCATACGTAGCTATTCAATCTGCCTCTCCCTCTCTGGACAACCCACATTTATTGGCACCCGATGCCTACTCGATGCCATCATGGTTGGATTCCCTATCGTCTGCAATCGATTACATTTCCTAAATTTTTCCTTCCGACGAATCTATAATGGAAATGCTTAGTATTGACGATGTACCTTGGGATGATAACCATCATCGATCCTCTTTTCTTCTGCCTTTGGAAGAAATTCACCAAGACGTAAACGATGTCTTCCCTCCTGATATTACCGATTCTCCGCAATCTCCCATCCTCACACAAGATACTCTTTCTGAGGGGAATATGGGTAATATCTCTACTACGATCGTTATTGATATTTCGATCAAAGAAGGTGTTGTGGAAAACATTAACCTTGGTGCTAATTGCACACCTAAAGAAGTGGTATCTTACACCGCTCTGTTTAAAGAATTCTGCGATGTCTTCGCTTGGAGCTACGAGGAAATGCCAAGAATCTACCCCTCGATTATCGTGCATGAAATCAAGACTTACCCAGGCGCGAAACCTGTTCGACAGAAAATCCACTCAGTTCATCCCAAGAAAATTGCATCCATAAAGGCAGAAGTTGAGAAACTGTTAAAATATGGCTTTATCTACCCTGTCCCTTTGACAGAATGGGTCTCCAACCTTGTTCCGGTTGCCAAAAAACATGCGACACTTGTGACACTTGTGAGCAACATGCGACACTTGCGACACTTATCAAAGCGAGTAATGTTAATGTGTAACAGATTTCCCCCCAAAGTATGAAGTTAGAAGATGAGAATTGATAACTGAAATTCTTTGTAGACTTTCAAGCAAGGGTATAGACTCGGAGAACCTGACAGAAGCTACACACAAACATCCAAAAAATATTATGACATGTTCCAAACCCAAGGCAGGCATACTTATGCTTGGGTGATCAAGACCTGCAATATATGGCCGCCACAAAATACACTGCGGATCCATAATTGTATTGATAAAAAGGTATATCCACCGAGGATACAGTGTGGATCTATACTCTGATGACCTGAACTAATCGTAGCCATGAAGAATACACAGTGGATCTATGATATGACAGAACATAGCCACGACCAATACAAAGTGGATCTATGTAACAGTATATGTGTCTTTGTTCAAGAGAAACTCCTTCGCAACCTGGGCAAAAATCAAAGTGATCACTCAACCCAGGGCCTTCTTACTGATCCCAATGTAGTACGAATCTAACCATGTGAATAGATATCTTTATGTCGAACATGGCAGAAACCACTTGATTACCGGTCAGTGATGTAAACCATTAACAAGCGCGAGGGAGATCACCATTAATGTCAATGATTCCCAAGGTACCCTAGTACATTCCAACGAATGTGAATGGATGAGCTTAGTATTGACGATGTACCTTGGGATGATAACCATCATCGATCCTCTTTTCTTTTGCCTCTGGAAGAAATTCACCAAGACATACACTCTGTCTTACCTCCTGATATTACCGATTCTCCGCAATCTCCCATCCTCACACAAGATACTCTTTCTGAGGGGAATATGGGTAATATCTCTACTACGATCGTTATTGATATTTCGATCAAAGAAGGAGTTGTGGAAAACATTAACCTTGGTGCTAATTGCACACCCAAAGAAGTGGTATCTTACACCGCTCTGTTTAAAGAATTATGCGATGTCTTCGCTTGGAGCTACGAGGAAATACCAAGAATCAACCCCTCGATTGTCATGCATGAAATCAAGACTTACCCAGGCGCGAAACCTGTTTGACAGAAACTCCACCCGGTTCATCCCAAGAAAATTGCAGCCATAAAGGCAGAAGTTGAGAAACTTTTANCTTTGTTGCACCCTCCAGAGTATACAAAGGACTACATCCTTTACTTAGCCACCTCCACTTCCACTATTGCAATGGTGTTAGTTCAGGAGGACCCCAACGGTGAAGAACATGTGATCTATTACCTGAGCAAGAGTCTATCTAGACCCGAACTCCGATATTCGCATGTAGAGAAACTGGCTCTGGCAGCCATTATCGATATCCAGAGATTTCGCCATTACATCCTACTACGCACCACCACTGTGATTGCGGACTCAAACCCCATGTACCATGTCTTGACACGTCAAGTGCTCGGGGGAAAATAATCTAAATGGATCGTCATCCTTCAAGAATTCAATCTTGAATTTGCGAAGTCCAAAGCCAAAAAGCCCCTGGTGTTTGCGGAACTCATCTGCGATCTCCCCTATGCTAATGAAGATATCGAACCTAGAGATTCTCTCCCTGACGAAATTCTTTTCCTCATCAGCACCTTTGATCCTTGGTATGGAGACATCCTCCTTTACCTCCAAACCCAACGCTTCCAGCCTAACACTTCACGTGAAGAACGTCGGCGTATTCGCCACCACTCTCGTCGTTATCTTATTGTCGGTGACACCTTGTATCACCATGGTATTGACACTATCCTTCGACGATTTCTGACTCATGCAGAGGCTGAACACGTTCTAAATGACTGTCACCTTGGAACCTGTGGTGGTCACCTTTTTGGGATGGCCACAGCCCAAAATTTTTTACGTGCCGACTATTTTTGGCCCTCGATTTTCAAAGATTGTATTGAGGCAGTCAAAAAATACCCACCCTGCCAAGTTTTTAATAACAAGGCATGCACCCACCCTACTACGCTACACCCCGTTATCGCCATCGGCCCCTTTTCCAAGTGGGGTATCGATTTTATGCATTGTAAGTCGGCCTCAGCCGGGGGGCACAGTTATATAATCGTCACCATCGACTACTTTACAAAATGGGTTGAGGCTATGCCTACCTTCCTGAACGATGGTCATACCGTAGCTCTGTTTTTTTTTAACCACATCATAACTCATTTTGGTGTACCACGCACCATTGTCACTGATCACGGTGCACACTTTAAGAACCAGATGATGAGTGAATTGCATGTCAAGTTGGGTTTTTGCCATGAAAACTCATCCCCATACTATCCTCAAGACAATGGACAAGTTGAAGCTATCAACAAGGTCCTCAAAACCATGATTCAACACATGGTAGGGGAAAATAAGACATCCTAGCATCTACAACTTTTCGTCTCTCTCTGGGCTTACCGTACTTCCATGAAAGCCGCAACTGGGTTCACTCATTTCCAGTTAGTGTATCGCATCGAAGTTGTCTTACCAATCGAGTGTGCGATTCCATCTCTGAAACTTAAAGTAGAACTCCTACCCCATACTTCTGCCGAAGAAGAACGTTTCTTATATATGACCAAACTGGACGAAACACATCGTGATGCTGCTCTTGTTAACAAGGCACATCAAAAATGGATAAAAAATCAATACGACAAATCCGTCCATCCTCGTACTTTTGCAGAAGGAGACGTAGTCCTCGTCTATGACCAGGCTCATGACAAACTAGGGACAGGTAAGTTAGAACCTCTTTTGCATGACCCTTATATTGTGAAACGTGTTCTACACAGAGGCGCATACGAGTTAGTCGATTATGATGGAATTTCCCTAGGAGAGCCCCAGAATGGGATTTGCCTTAAAAATTACTATGCCTAGATCACCCAACATGTGTACTTTGTACATTATTGTATTTTAGTTTGGTGTGTCTATTTCTTTCGTGTGCTCGAGTCTTTACTTTTTCCACTCATAATTGTGCCTTGTGTTTTCATGCACAGATGACGTCTTCATTTCCTATCTTTGTTGGGTTTGCGGATGGCGCTAGTCGACACACCTGGAACATTGCTTCGGCAGCATGGGTCATTTACCAATCTGACGAGGTGGTGAGTTTAGGAGGTATTTGTCTAGGACTAGCAACTAATAATGTGGCAGAATATCATGTTGTCATCGAACTTTTGACCCAAGCCTCCTCCCTAGGTATCTATCGTATCATTGTTAACCTAGACTCCCAACTCGTGGTCTATCAACTCAATCGAATCTACGCTATTCGTAATCATATCCTACTGCGTCTCCATCTACAAGTTTGTCGTCTTGAATGAATGTTTGATTACATTGAATATAGGCACATTCCAAGAGAACTCAACAATGTTTCAGATTCATTAGCTAATTACATCATGGATCAGTATCTCGCCCATAAATAAGGTTTCATGAAGGAAAAAAAATTGTACATCACATGTAAAATAAAACACATCACATTAAAGGCATCATCATGTACAAATCATTTGGCACTGTAAAAACTCGGAACTGTATATATATAATGTGACTGAAAATGTTTTGATTACATCAAAAAAGTATTTGGAAAAGAAAAATTATGGGTCTTTACACCTATACAACATCGCCTGACAAGTCATACAAAATATACAATCACTGCACTGCATTGTGCTCAGAGTAACATATCATTGCGTGCACTACGCGTCTCAGCAAAGAATTAACATTCTTTGGCACTCCCACAGTGTGTCTCTGTAGATGTAAAGGCACTTCTCTCCTCCGTAGAGGAGGAATGCCCATCCCGAGGCCTTGAAGGTTTCTTTCAACCTCTCGAAGACCTATCACTGGTGCCCCGGGATCCACTACAATCGGAGCACCCCCGCGATGTCCCGGTACTGGTATCTCTGTCGGGTGCACTACTCCCTTGTCTGCATGTTGAAAACATTACATCCATTAAAAACTCTTCCACATACCCAAAAAAATATATATACGTTAAAAAACTTAAAACAAAAAAAACTAGACAAGGCGTTGCTTAGTCTCTCACCTGACGCATCCCAATCTTCCCCCGCTGGTAGAATCAAATCCATGCTCCCGCGAAAGTCCACATCGGCATACGAAAAGTCTTCTATCCAAAGATACTCGCGTCTCAGCCAAGCAAAGAAGTCACCGGTGAAACGAAACTCTGACTCTGCCACTAGTCTTAGAGAAAGACTAGTCCACTGTTCCATTCATGGTTCTTCTACTGGTCGCACCGCCAATTCAATCTGAGGCTACATCTTGGGGATGCGCTCTAAGAAGAACGAGACCAAGTACAAACCATACCTGAACTGTTTCTGCCCCATCCTACCCGCGAAACCTATTCCTTCACATTCCGAAGGAACCCTGCGCTCCAGTTGAACAGTGTTGGCTCCAAACATTGTACGCCATAAGTTACCTGTGATGACGATGCCATATGTGCGCTAGTGCTTCCCATCACACTCGTGATGGAAAACAAAATGGATCGAAGGGGTAACTCTCTGATATCCTTGATGGGGATTCTACCCCCCACCGGTCTTGCTCCTGGGACACAATGACGTGCCAGATACACACCCACTTGCTCAGGAAGCGCCCTCTGTCTGGAAAAAGATATAGGAACCCCTCTGTCTGGAAAAATCTATAGGAACCCCTCTTTTCGAGAGGCCAGTCAAGAAATATACATCTTCCAACTCGATGGTTAGAAGCTGTGTTCCGATCCGGAACCCTTGCTCCGCGACATCCCATAAGTTGATTATGTACTCAAGAAGAAGGATTTATTTCTTCATCTTCTGCAACTTGAAGAATTTCATAAGGCCACAATCTCTCAATGCGGCCCACGTACGAGGACTCCACAAAGTGGCCAAACCATCGAGCTCATGCTCCCGTTCTTTCCACTCGATCATGGTCATTGCCGAAATCACCTACAAACAAAAAAAAACAAAGAATTTCATTATTCAATTTTTCGGCAATTTCTTAAGAAATTTAAAAACTTGAAATCTATTGCCCATACTATTCAAAAAGGACCACGCCCTCTCTTTACCATTCAATAATCATCACGCAACAATAAAACGTTTCTAATTAAAATGATTTTCATAATGGCTGCGTGGGCATGTTTTTTTTTGAGTTTCTTATAGATTCTTTAACAAAAACGACCCATCTACTTAAGTATCAAGGAGTTGGCATCTATGTTATCACCCTCTAAAAACGTTTTTGCAAAAGAATGTCTTTTTCCCATCGTTTTCAATATAGGCCGATTTGATCTTTTTTTAGCGACTGAGGGCTTCGTTTTTAATTTAAATGTTGCTATGGAAACAAATATTGAACCATGTAATTAAAATAAGGGAAGATGAAGATCTACCTGGTCCAAACGGCGAGAGAAATGGTCAACCGTAGCTCCAGTATCAAGCAAAACAAGATCCGCCTCCAAAGTAAGAATCTCCACTGCTACAAATCCTTATGCAAAATGAAATGGTAAATGAAAATTTGTATTGTATTACTATTTATAAATTTTCATTTTTTATAAGGTATAGTCATTTATGGGTTTCTTTAACAATATAATGGCTTCACTAAACCTCTGGATTGCAGTTTTGACACTACAGGTTTCAAAGCAGTTCTGATCGATTATTTACCTTGTCACATCCACGAGCATAGTCTTAGTTCATTCTCAAGTTCGAGAATATAAGAATGCACCGGGTAGACTTTTATCTCTTTTTCGGACCCGTATGGACACATGAAAAAGGAACCCCCTGGAGTCATCTTTAAACTCTTTTCAGACTCTCTAAATATGAAAAGATCGTCGAGTGATATTGCTTCCTTTCACACTCGTTAAAAGGTTCGAAAGGGCATCTTTCGAGTGGTAGGTTATCTCTTTTTCGGCCTCATGAGACTAACTGTACGAAAAAGGAACTGAGAGAGTTCTCTTTTAAGTGTTTTTCCAGACTCTATAATCATGAAAAAACTTCGAGTTTTCTATCTTTGGACTCGCTAAAACACACATCGACAGGCCCATGTGGGACCGAACCCTTACTTCTTCCAGTTCGTTAAACAAA
>JZKD02S1594803.1:122398-133068 GCA_000966675.3 Picea glauca | reverse complement strand
CCCATTAACATTAGTCGAATGCTAAATGGGTGGTGGTTTAATACACATGTAACCAAGGTGTGTTCGAGACCAAGGGGTTATAACCATGAAAACAACCATGTTCATAACAAAATAATACAAATAGACGATAAACCATATGAACATTAACCCTTTAATGAAATCAAACATGAATTACAGCTATGAGTTTTCATGCTCACAATCATGAAAACGAAATCGAAAAGCAGGTATGCAGAAAGCGACGAGTAACAAGTGTCATTTAATGAAAAAGGTTGTGACGAGTGACGAGAATTTAAAAACCCTGTGTAGGCAGCTTGTAAAAATAGAGATTATATTATTGCTACCAACACGACATTAGCACATGGCATGTCAAGAATACAAACAATAACTCCACCTTGAATTTGCAAAACCAAAATTCCTCTAACAATCAAACAACCACTTGTCAATGTGGCAACAAGTCTTGGAATAATAGTTTGGTAGTTGAATGTGTAACTGTGATTTGTAAAAAATCATAATAGTGAATTCTTGTAACATCGTGTGTATAAATATTACATTTTAATAGAAGTTCAAGCTGGGTTTTGTTGGTTCCAAACTAGTGTAGCAAGTTTGGTCCTTCTCGCTTAAGACAATGGGAGCTTGGGGACGGATTCTTTGTTGGGGTGTTGTAGGAAAATTCCCCTACAGACAGGTGAATGTTTGTTATCCCTTGACCAGGTTTTGAGAAAACGTTGGTCATATTTGACCATTTGTGGGACTTAGACAGGTTGGTTGAAGACGGAGCACCCAGGCAAAGCGAAGATCGCGGGATCTCGCCCCTTTTGTGGGATTTTTGGGATTTTAGGGTTTATGTAATGGGTATGGGATGTCATCCCATGGGTTTACCCATTCTTAGGACCCTTTTTGTAATATATAAATAAGTAGTTAGGAGATGTAAGAAAATGTTAGTATTTAAGGTCATTGGCTTAGTGCATCACTAGAGGCTTCGTACATGTGATTTAAGAGGCTCTGTGCAGACAGACTGTGTAAGGCTTTGTGCTTTGATCTGATTCGAGGAAGGGGGATCTGGCGAGTTGTGTGCATATCTCCTGTCCTTTGCGGAGTTGGATCTGTGTCTTGGTTCATGTAAAAATATTTGAAGAAGCTAATAAAGAAGAAGAAGAGTTGGTGGGTGTAGCCCCACACTGGGGTGAACCACGTATATCTTGTGTTGATGTGCTTTGTGCAATGTTGTTCATGTTATTTATGTATTTATTTTCCTAGTGCATTGTCTTGATGTATGATAGTTATATCCATTTATGCTTAGTGCTTTATGATGTGAATGAATGTTAGATCTGGACTTATGCTATGTGCAAAACCCCCTGCCTCTACCTCTACCTCGGGTGAGACTTCATATGCTTCGCAGGTGTTTCCAAAAGGGTCGGTAGTTAGGGTTTTGTTGGTGCATTGTTGAAGCACTGAACCCTAGGTATGCCCCTATGCCAAGAAATTGTTCTATTGTCGAGACCTGAAATTGTGATTGCTGGGAATTGAAGAAAATGAAAAGCTTTGTGCATAGATCTATTGTTGTAGTGCGCAATATTCTAGTTGAATTGTGAAGCTCTGTGCTAAAAGATAAGTCCAATATGAAGAAAAGAGGTAAGATCTTAAAGCTTTGTGCTACGATAAAGGTAAGATAAGTGGAATTTTTTTTTTCGAAAGTATGGATCTAGGTATGTTTGATAGATTTTGTCCTTGTCTAAAAACTAGGGCACAATTAGAAGAAAGAAGATTTGATCTGAATAAATTTGATAGAAATAGTGAAAGATATGTTATTCCTATGCATAAAAATAATTTTTGGACTAACAAGTGGATGCAAGATCCTAGAAAGAATGTTTGCAGATTGCAGGTCCATTGTTGTGATCCCAGTGGGCAGTATAGAAAAGGTTGGGGATCGTTTAAATGAAAGAGAGGATTGACACTATGTTATAACTGCAGAAGACCGAGACATCTTGCTAAGGAATTCCCTGGTGTAGGTCCTATTTGTATTTGTTGTAAATCCGTTGATCATGAGGTTTTGGATTTCCCTAGAATGAGTGCTAAAGTTGAAAAGATGAACATGAGACAAGAAAACCATGACGAAGGTCAAGAAACTAAGGATATGTTAGAAAACCAGAACGAATCTAAATCTATGTTATTACAACTAAAAGAAACCCTGAACGATAATAGAAACATCATTCTACTAGAGATATTAAAAGAGAAGTAGTGCATAGAAAAAAGAATAGGAGACTTCGACATAGATTGTGTATTAGATGAGGAAACACAAGTAAATATTATGCCAGAAAATACTTTGGAAATTTTGGGGAAGCCAGCTATGATTCCTTCATTGGGAAGGATAGGATTTTTTAAAGAAAATATGATAACCCTGTGTGGAAGAGTTACTAACATACCTACAACTTCTCATGGAACATCGATCGAACGCTCCTTTTGATAACAATGCCCCTTTTTCACTTTTGTTAGGAAAGACCTGGATTGAGAAAGATCAGATCTAAAGAAAATAAGAGGAGGTAGCCATAGAACATAAAAGGAAAGAATTAAGGGATTTCATGGCTAGGAGAATAGCATGCTTAATAGAAGAACAAGAGGACAAGTCAAAGCAAATGAGGGCCAAAGACTTAGCTGTCGAAGTTGCCAGAACACGGGAAGTCTTGAAAACCCTATCCATGCAGGAGAAAAGAGCATCTACCCTAGAAGTAGCAAGAGAAGAGGTATTACATTTGAACCCTTTGGAAGACCCTCAGCAATGCAGAGTTACTATGCTAAGAGATAATGAGACTAAAAATGGAAAGAGGAATCCAGAGACTCAAATCACAGGAAATAAAGCCAGAAATCTCAATAAGAAGAAAGAAAAGTTAGAAAAATTGCAAGAAGGTCCAGGGACGACTTCCCAAAAGGCAAGCTTGCAGAACTGGAACCTCACCGGATTAGTAGAACAACATCGATTGGAACTTCACCACAAAGAAGCTATATGACCATTGGAGGCGTCTTGACCATTAGACTGATGCTCCAGAACTGTTAGAAACGCAGTTATTTCTAGAAAGATCGCCATTGGACCGTTGAGATTGTGCCATAATGGATGGATAGAGGTATTCCTACCCGTTGGAGGAATCTGTTACGACGATTGTCTATTTATTTAGTCGAATTCTACACCGGGACCACATTTTGAAAACCAAGATATCCTGTCTAATAGAAACGTGATTTCATACCGCGCTGTGTTGTCTAGACCTCGCCATTGATTTGATTACCTTGAGAATATGTTCACCTACCTGAGTTCTTTGACTACAAGTTTGCATGTCGGGTGACCTTATCGCAGTAGAGAAATCCATAGAAGAGATATTGATCGACCTTATGGCTAAGAAAGTTATGTCCTCAAGTATACAGGAATCATCTATGGGCGGATTGCAAGCATCCCTCTTGACTGGACGTCGATCTATGCCATCCCCAACCACAATAGAGAAGAGAAGCAAGAACTGCGACGATATGGCAAATTCAAAGCAGATCCTGTCGGTCTTGCCCAACTATATCACACCCTTGGATGGTGTTGTTAGTCATGACAATGTCCTGTGATAGTTCGAATACACACTCATCACTGTGTACCTCCCGAAGGGGATACACGCAGTAGGACAACAGTTGGGACTAATCCCATCTCTAAAGATAAGTGATTTCAACCTCGGCGACAAAAATAATTATATGATGCTCGCACCACATCGCTACCTAAAGAAGATGACTGGGAAGAAGCCCAAGATAGTTCCCCAGCCATAGATCAAGGAAATTGCGAGATCATTGATCTTGAATGTGATGAAGATCCCCCACTTTGGTAGACATCAGGAAGTTAACGTATGTGTTAAAATCCTCCTGTCATGCTACCATGGAAGGTATCTTTGGTTAGATAGGTGCATCACTATGGATCCAACGTTGATCCACTTGATCACCGGATTGAGCATGCAAGGACCAGACCCTCATAATTTCTACCGAGGAAAGACGTCAGAGCTCTCCTTGGCGCAATGCATCAAGGAGGTGTATGGAGATATGGAGAAAGGAAAGAGAGGCTACAAGGTATCCTCCATCCAGGATGGCGCAGTGTGCCTATCTTGTTAGCTAATAGCAGGCAAGATCGTTAGAAAGAACCGACCTACGCAAGTAACAGGATTCGTAGTCAACCTTCCAGGAAAGTGCGTCGAAGGGATGCAGATGAACTGGGTGAGCTACCTCGTCAATGAGTTGGAGGACTATCTCAAAGCACAAGATTAAGGCTACGAGTTCCACTTTAGTTAGAAGTTGATATTAATATAATTTGTCCCTTGGGAGATGTCAGAAGGATTGACATTCCATGAATTTGAGCCATCAAAACCACTAGTCGTGAGGTTCACCATGTTGTAGTATTCAAGTGATATGGAGAATAAATGGAAATCAAAAGCAGTGTTTCACACTTACTACCTACAACTCAAGTGCACCATTGAATCATTCCCCTGAATGACCCTGAACACCTTGCATACCTACATCCCACTAAAAAAGTTCCATGCGGACCGATACTTCATTTACATCACTGCGTGAAGGAACGAAAGCAAAGAGGAGATGTAGTCCTATTACAAATTAACTAATGAAGACATGGAGGAGATAACCAAGGAATGGCCCATCGAATTCCTTGTACCAGTTGAGAAAAAAAATATTTTTGACCCCGACATCATCAGAAGCCCTTTGGTCACCCGGACCGAGTATGATGGACCAAGCAGCACAAAGAGAAAGAATAAAAAGGAAGAACTGCATGACATAGATAGTGATGAAAAGAACAATACATTGGAGGAAAATGCATTTGAATCACCTGCAGGAGGAGGGGGTGACAAAGTAAAGAAATAAGAGGAAGGGGAAGAAGACAAACAAGAAGAGAGTGAAGTAACACCACTGAAGGATCCCCTTACAAAGGTTGAGACATCAAACAAAAGGAAGGTTTCTCCATATAAACCCTCAACACAAAAGAAATATCGAGCCACTAAGCCTCAGTCACAGAACGTGCTTACTGTGGATGATATCGAACTCATCATCACAACTGTCAAATATGCTTCAAAGGATATCCAGTAGGGACATGAAGAGAAGTAAGAAACAATGTATGATAGGATTGAGAAAGAACTGAAAGAAATCCAACAAACTATCTAGTCGAACCATGCAGTGTCCACTGCGCCACCTTCAGTAGAGAATGTAGAATTGGGGGATGAACCCACCCAATTGTGTAGATTAGCAGTTTCCATAGAGACATGAATTCTTCGAGACTAGGAAGAAAAGGAGTAGGCCACAGAGGCCTTGAGACAAGAAAATGAGGAGGCATTAAAGAAACTTTGGGTTGCACAACAAGAGACAGATGACCTTTAGGCGAAGTTTGAAGAAGACAAGGAGAAAATCCAAAAAGAGAATGACCAGTTGCTTGTAGAGCAGACTGTTGTCAGAGAGGCAGTAACTAGATCACTTCGCTCTATGTCAAGATTAGCATAGATGGAAGAAGAGATAGCTGAGAGCCAAATGGGGAAGCTCGCTGAGGCTATTCAGTAGCTCCAATAGTAGAGCTAGAACTTCAAGATGTTCCTAGCACTCCACAAGAAGTGAAAGATCGGAGGGAAGAAACTACCAGGAGCATAGTAGAAAGAATCAGGGCGTTGGCCAAAGAATGAAAGAAAATCAGTGATCGAAGTGTGCATACCTATGAGAACCTTACAGAAGACCTGAAGCTAAGGATATTGGAGGCACAACTCCAATAGGCGAAGCAGCACAATTCCATCGTGCAAGCATAGTTGAAGTAGATTATGACCATTGATAATATGAAAAGGTCACAAGAGAAGCACGTAGTTCAACAGTAGATCACCGCCATCCAGAGTTGAGTTATGGAGGTGACTCAGAGACTCCAGCTGGTGCAGGACAAAGCCTGCACATTTTTTGAAGAGATCGAGGGACAAGGTGCACAACTGGAACAAATGGTCACAACAGTAGAACAATGCCTGGAAGTTCATGTCACTTAGAAATTAATCCAGGAGTTCACCGAGCAGGAGGATCTGGCGAAGCAACAAGTCGAGGAAGCTTGAGCTAAGCTTAAGACCTTCGAAGCACTATTACCCAGATCAAAGTGACTCGGGATGAGTCACAGGTGAGTGTTGGAGGCATGTTGGAACTTGACCAGGTTTTGAGGAAACCTTGGTCATGTTTGACCACTTTTAGGACTTCGACAGGCTGGTCGAAGACGAAGCACACAAGCAAAGAAGAGATCATGGGATCTCGCCCCTTTTGTGGGATTTTTGGGATTTTAGGATTTATGTAATGGGTATGTGATGTTGGCCTATGGTTTTACCCATTCTTAGGCACCTTTTTTTAATATATAAATAAGTATCTAGGCGATGTAAGAAAAGGTAAGTTTTTAAGGTCATTAGCTTAGTGCATGACTAGAGGCTTCGTGCATGTGATTGTAAGAGGCTCTGTGCAGACAGATTGTGTAAGGCTTTGTGCTTTGATCTCATTTGGGGAAGAAGGATCTGGCGGGGTGCGTGCATATTTCCTATCCTTTGCGGAGTTGGATTTGTTTCTTGGTGCATGTAAAAAGATTGGAAGAAGCTAATAAAGAAGAAGAAGAGTTGGTGGATGTATCCCCACACTGGGGTGAACCACGTATATCCTATGTTGATGTGCTTTGTGCAATTTTGTTCGTGTTATTTATGTATTTATTTGCTTAGTGCATTGTCTTGATGTATTATAGGTAGATCCATTGATGCTTAGTGCTTTATGATGTGAATGAATGTTATATCTGGACTTATGCTATGTGCTAAGAAGCATTAAGGGTTAACCTTGGTTGTTTCTATGCTGATCTGTAATTAGGGTTAATCTGCGATGTGAATGGAAGTTAAGAAATAATTCATGTTATTGGCTAGTTCTTTCTTAAAGTATTGTGATCACAGACCTGTGTCCCATCTAGATTGTAGACACTTGAGTCCTACAACCCCCCTGCCTCTACCTCGGGTGAGACATCATCTTCTTCGTAGGTGTTGTCGAAAGGGTCGATAGTTAGGGTTTTTTTTGGTGAGTTGTTGAAGCATTGAACCCTGGGTCTATCCTTGTGCCAACAATGTCCTCTTGGATCTTATAACCCTATGACCAAGATAGAAAAATGCTAACATTGAACATTGGCATTCGTTTAAATGTATCTAAACTAGTCAAGGGAAAAGAGGAAGAAAGCATGAGTACCTTTTTCTGAAGTTTGTCCTTGCTCAGTCCAGGTTGAACTTGATATTCAATCCCTTTAAAGAGTTCTGCAATTCAATAGACATCAAATACAATGCATACTTCCTATTCTACCAAGATTAGTTTAAACTAGATTTATCAAGAAGAGACAAGCCCATGCAAATGTACACAAACTTGAAGGAAACAGGCCAAGCATATATATTAATGAGAAAATAATAAGGTGCTTACAAACTATAGATGCATATGCATCAGCCTCACTAAGTCCTCCTTGTCCAACCCCTTGTTCAAAATATCCACGATCAGAATGACAATAATTTTCACTGATATTCTCCTCCTTTTCACCATGAGAATGCCTCCTTATATAGGCTTTGAGAGGCTAAACCACCTTAGCTATTATTGTGATAAGTCGAGGATATGACTCCATCAGTTGTGGGATTTCCCTTAGATCCAAACTTTAACTTGGATTCGAGCCAAATTGACTCGGATGCTTCTTAGTTGTCCTTATAGATAAGGGGGATTCTCCCCAAGATTCTCTCAATAGATCAATGCTCCCTCAAAGTTGGCCACGGAGTGCCATAACTCTCCCTTATAAGAGGACAAGGAGCACTAGTTCTCCCTGCAAGTGGGTAGGGGAGCGTTGATCTCCAAAAATACTTTTAGGATGATTATTTCTCAAGGTAAAAGMTTGTAAAATTTTCCAAATGACATGTTTTCCTCTTATAACGAGTCTTAGAAGATGTCCCAAGTGTTCTTATGATGTTGTCCGCAATGCGACACATGCAAGATGAAAATATGACTTTTGCGACACTTGTGACACTTGGGACATTTGCGACAATGCCAATGAGACATTATCAAAGTGAGGAATTTTGACATGTAACAGATTGCCCCCCAAAGTGCGAGGTCAAAAGACGGAAACTGATGACTGAAGTTCTTTGTAGAATTTCGAAGCAAGGGTATGGAGTCACAGGACCTTGTAGAATATGCAAACAACCATCAAACAAATGTTATGATATGTTTCAAATCTAAGGTAGGCATACCTATGCTTGAGTGAAAAAGGAATTTAAGGTATGGCTGCCACCAAATACACTACGGATCCATAATCATATCAACTTAAGGGTATAGCCACCAAAGATACAATGTGGATCTATACTTCCATGACATGAACTAATTGTAGCCACGAGAAATACACAGTGGATATACAAGATAAAAAAAAATAGCCATAGACCAATACAAAATGGATCTATGTGACAATATATATATCAACATGCTCAAATGATCTCCTTTCACAACCTGGGTAAAGAAGATATCATAGTGACATTCAACATAGAGTCTTCGTTCCAATCCCAATGTGGTATGAATCTAGACATGTGAATAGATGTTTTGATGTCGAACATGGTAGAAACCACTTGATTATCAGTTGTTTCACCCCTTTTGTCACTTGAATGAGAAATATAAGTATGCTTACAAGCCCAGTTGGGTTAGCTAGGCAAGATAGTAGTGAATGAAAAATTTAGAAACATCAAACATAAAGAATAAACAAAGAACCAAGCTAAGAACAATAAAACAAACTAAACTAGAGTGCATAAGAACATTAAAATCGAAAATAAACAACACTCATTCCACCAATGGATAGGATTGTATTAGTGGGAAAACACCAAAGAGAAATGGAGATATATGGGTCCCCTCTTCCTCCAAGGGAGGGCTCTTGGACCCCCAAAATATTGAGCTCTTCTTACAAGTAACAAACTAGGATGAAATGGTGAAGAGAATCCAAAGTACATTCACTCAAGAGGTGATATGAATGGCTAAATGAAATGGTGCTTGTATACTCTGGATGAGAAAAGAGGATTCTCCAAGAGAATATAATAAGCATAACAATACAAATGAATTCCTTAGAAATATAGTGCACCCATGGCTTCCTTTTATAGCATATCTTTGGGGCATTATGCAAATAGTTCTTAGTGTGAACAAGGGGCCCTTTAGGGCACTCTCGGGTCTTTGACCAGCCCCAAAGTCGAACTGAACTAGAAGTGGGTGGAAGGATGACCAATATCATAAATGCACCATTATGAGGGGTGCACGGTGTTTTGCATCCACAATCACGCATCGTGCGCATGTGCGCTTTTCTTGCGTTTCTGGATGGCGCATGCGCACTCCCTGTGTAATCTTAGCGCATGTTGATTTTATAACTATTTGTATAGTTTTGGACCTTTTGGAAATGCATTTTTGGTCCATGAGTGAACTAATGGGTGTTTTGAGGATGTTGGATTCATGTAACCATTAGCGGAAGAAATTTCCGTGATAACAGATCCCCCCTGATGTGTGAGGTTAGCAGCATATGTATAGCTGAAATACATCAATGTTTCTTCTACTGAGAGTACCTTTGTAAGAAAGAGCGGTGTGGGGAGTTCCAAGAGTGACCCATTGGCGGGAGAGGGGAACCTGTAGGACCCAAACCTTTCGCAAGGGGTGAGAAAAAAAAACTGTGTACAAACGAGGCGGGCATGCCCCATGCTCGTGTCATGTAACTCAAAAATGTGTAATACAGTAACTGAAGTTGTGTGTTGATGTATATCACTGCAGCGCCCTCTGGGGTGGTTTGATAATGACAGAGGACAATTATTATGGTGAAAAAACTCTAAAAAAGGTAATGACACCTGTGATATGCAGACATTGATAGTCTATCAAATTTCAAAGTTCTTCAGTATATATAAAACAACTGCAATAGTTGCAAAGTAAGACCCACCACCACATGATAAAGTGTTGAATTCAAATGTCATGGGGGTCAACGAAAACAAAGAGAGATGATGGTTATGTCTATGTTGTCTGAGACTTCTCATTTTGAAGGTAACGAGAATCAATATATTGTCACCCGTCTGGAAACTATGTTGATGTCGATAGAAAGGGAGACGCGACTTTGAGAAGTGGAGGTATTCATGAAATCCACTAGATGAAGTTAGGAACTGAGGAATAACATGGATGAATTCCAGAGGTGGTGAGACTTGATACTGCCCTTGGTTGGGGGTAGAGGTAAAGTGGCAGCAACCATGAATCTGAATCTAGCGTCAGGGGGACGACTAGATGAGGGTAAATTGTGCCAGAGGCGTGACAAAATGGACAAATGAAGAGACCAAAAAAAGGGGTATGGGATGTATGATCCTCATGGCTTATGGATAATGTCATTGATGGAAGGAAGTGAAAAATTACCCAACAAAGGGTGACAAGGGTTGCTTTTCCAAAAAAGGAAGGTCGCTAAAGGAGACAACATAAAGCTATGTAAATGCGGGAAAAGGGATTTGTACAATTACCAAAAGAATAAAAAAATAAGTTGGGATAACTGTGCATATATAGAAACAGGTGCCCCAGTGCAAGATGGCTTGTCCTGATGATGGTGCAAGTTGCTTGGAAAACAAGTGGAG
>JZKD02S1594803.1:97163-109915 GCA_000966675.3 Picea glauca | reverse complement strand
CCAGGATAAATGTTGTGTCTCTTGTGATTGTGTATTTCTCAGTAATCTTGGATTATGCTATTGTTATCTAATGAAATGCAAACATCTATAATAATGGCTTAAACATTAACACAGATTGCATGGGGAGAAAGATTGCTCTCGGTTTTCAGAGGCTTGGATGCCCCTAGATTATATGGTAGCCATTTCAGGCATGATCTTCAATTTGGGTGCTATCATCTCCAAACAACTAAGGACTTGCATATGAAAAGCCCAGATGCCGAAAGAGGGAGAAACCCTTTCCTTCTACATGGCCTCATATCAGCTAGACGTCATCTGCACCAGGAACATTTTTCTGGAATGAACTTAAATTGGCACTCCTTCGAGCTCCCAGTCCATGTCTACTTCAACATTTTATGGTAAAAAAGGTACAAGAAATCATTTTCTCTTATCTATGACCAGTTTATTGCACGCATTTATTCCTTGTTGTTCAATAAAGAGTGCCCAAGGCTATCGTATGAAGCAAAAAAGGTTGTATCGAAAGTAGGTCACTAGTATCTAGATGAGCCCAAGACCTACATCAGGGTTTTCCATGCCACAGGGGCACCCCATCTGTTACCCATATATGTCCTTGATCGACTAGTGTTAAGGGATATTTGTTATCAGACCATTCTAAAAGGCTATAACGCAAATTTAGTAAAAGACAATAAGTGGGCCTTCATACCTTATGGGTTCCATATTGGTTTCTACATGGTCAAGGACACCGCGTAGGATAAGCAAGAAGGTCTAAGTCAATTGGAATTCTAATTCCAGACTGGTCATTTTCGCGAGAATGATCCCAAGGGTCTGGTCCTAAAACATGCATCACAAGTATCATCTTGTTGGCCTTATGCCCATGACCAGTTTGAAGATGAAATTTTCACCAAAAATGCCCAAGGCTGGAATGAGGTGGCAGCAAGGATGGTTGATCCTAAAACAACCAGATTCAAGGCCATGAGTTGGGAGGAGAAAGAGACATCCTTGGAGAAAACGGCTCAAGAAATTCTCAGGACCCAAGAAGGAAGGGTAGCATCTGAAACAGGCAAAGTGGTGGGCGATCCCCAAGAAGACATCGAAGAGACATAAGTTTATCATGAATTCCTGGTACAAATCAAGGATTCCCCTGAGGTACAAGTTGTATAGGTGATGGGGGGACTTATGTGGAAGCAGTATCATATGGTAATGAAGCAGATGCAGGATCATCTGGACCTCATCATAGCACCTAGGATTCCAACCGATAGCCCAGATGGAGCCAAGCGACCCCAATTTTACAAACATTGGTAACACCAATGGGTCAGACGACCCTGAATCTACAACATCATCAGTCAATTCACTGGTAGGATGAAAATTCAACCAGAGACAGTTTGGGTGTCAGTAGAAACACACGTGCCTAATCCTTTGAGAAAGCTTATAACTATATATAGTGACGATGAAATCCCAGAGTCATCTCATGGCAAACTTTTGCGTATCCAAGAGTAAAAAGGACCTGAGTAGAATTCTTCTCCTGAGCGCGGAGTGAAAAAAAAGGAGGTCCCACAAAAGGAAACAAAAGTTGAAAGTGGCCTCGAAACAAAGGAACCTGACACATCGGAGACTGGAGTAGATCTGAAGGACAAGCCCAAATTGGATGAGCCACAAAAAGAATCCCCACGAAAGTAAATCAACGGTTCTGCAGCCAATGAGAAAGTAAGTAACAAGTATGTGCCCGACATCGTTATTCTGCTCAATACTCAAAACCCCAACGAGAGATAGGTAGAGGTCGGGTCTTTGAGGCACGGTGACGAAGTTCAGGATCCCGATCTTGAACAAGTATACACCACCGGTAGCCTCGGAAACATACTCACATGGGGCGATCAACAGATACCCGAGCCTGTAGATGAGGTAGCAGATATCTATGCGATCTCTTATGATCAAAAGTGAAAGGCCATCATTCAAAGGACCGCAAAGAAAAAAAATATCACGTTGGATCACTCTGTCTTCTTTACTACAGAGGAGAACTTGATAAACACAACAGATGCTCGGAAGACTAAACTTATCGGCATGGGGAAGGAACTCTTATAGGCCACCCTAGATAGGGCCAAAAAGGATGAAAAGGAGCTAGCCGCCACCCTAAAGGAGCTAGAACACTTGCGTCATCTAGTCAAATACTATAAATTCACCACGCAGACCGTTGTGTACTTGAAAGGTGAGTTCGAAGAAGTTTACAATGAGTTCAAGAAAGAAAGACACCTTTTAACTGCAAAAATAGTTGAGTTCAAGGAGGACACTCTCATGGCACTCGCGACATGCAAGGATATGGAATGATGGTATGAAAGGGTGCAGCAAGAAATAGAAATACTTGAGTACATTGGTGCAGTCCAAAAGGGTCGAGACAAAGAAGAACATGACATTCAGACAGTAGGCAAAAGCAATCTTAATCGCATGAAGCGATCAGCTGAGTACTAGGATAAGATGTCTCGAGACCCACACCAAGAAATCCAAGAGTAGTGGATCAAATGCAAGATTCACTGGGATAAAATTAACAAAGTAATGAAGGATATCGAACTCCCCAAGTTCGGCACCCCCAACAACTTCGTCAACCTAAGCGATGTATTTGAGTCACAAGCCAAACAAGATTCGCTATGGATCGAATAGCTTGCAAAGATGACCGTTGTGAGGCTAGGGAAAGTGAAACTATTTGCAAAACATCCAATCAGATCTCGAACCATGCTATAGCAGTTAAACCCCGGTCTAGTGAAGTATCAGACGCATGCGATGGACATCAGAGGAATACATGCAGCTCTGATGGAACAACACCAATTTCCATGGGCCCAAACTCGTGAAGATTTGTTTATCATTTGGTCTGAGTACGAGATAAATCACCCTTTTCAAGAGATATCTCAGACTGACTGTTAAAGAAACTGTCAATATAGGATGCCACTTGGCGAATTTTGTTTTCCTTAAACTGCACTTAGCCATTAATTTCAATTAAACTATACATTATAAATGAATACATAGACCAATTAGTTATAGGTCAATGGTTATTGCAAGAACTCTTTCTTTCTGGTTGTTAAGAATTATCTTGAAGTTTCTATGAATTGAGAAGTTCTTCTGGACCAAAGACAGATTTATTTTCATCAAATGCATGTGTGAGCAGACGTAGAGAAGAACTATTTCCTATCTCATTTCATGAATAGATGTAACAAGTAATAGTTGTACAATTTATTGTCAAGTTATCTGGTGCAATGTTTTGTTTCTCTTTTCTTTAATGATGAAGATCATGAATCATTGTGTGATTATGTGATGAATGAGTATGGTAGATGAATTATTTTTCTTGCCATTATCTTATTGCATATGTGTTTTCTTTGTGATAATTAGTAATCTCAGATAGTAATTGGATGCTCACATGGTTAACGTATTAGTACTAGGCCTGTGGTATAAAATTGTCATTAGCATGTTTGAGTAGCAGGTTATCCCAAGCTCAGCCTCTTCCCCAATAGTTAGAACTTAATTATGTTTTGTTGCCAAGTTGGTTTATACCGAATTACACCTCACATCGGTCCCATCCAATATTAAATACAAAAAGAGATAGTCTAAACTAAAGGAAGAGCCTTCACAAGAAAACGTTAAAGCCCATCGATTAATTGGTTGGATCACAATATATGGAAAACCATTCCATTCCAAACACTGCAGAGTCTAATTAGGCCTCGTTGGCAGGTTTGGTTCCTACTGTTGAACTAGGTATTTGAGACCCATCAACACACTGTGAATTCAATTGAAACACATGGAATGAATACCTTTTTTGTTAACTTCATGACTAAAATTTTCCTCTATCACTGATCCATAACAACAATCTGAAGTAACAAACTATACTCAAGTACTAGCTTCACCAAATACACCAAATACTGCTAATGACGCACAAATATGGTCCCTATATTTTCATGGATCCAAATCCCGAGAAGGGGCAAGTGTCAGTTGTGTGCTCATCAACCCTACAGGTAACAAAAAAAATTATTTCTTGTCGATTAGAGTTTGAATGTACTAACAACACAACATCATATGAAGCACTTCTATAGGGACTTAGGAAAGTGATAGACATGGACGCGCAAAATTTGGTAGTATTTGGTGATTCATAAATTGCATTCAAATAGGTAAGAAACGCAATACATTGTTTTTCACCACATCTAAAGAATTACCAAAGCGAGGTATGGGTTTTAATGCAAACATTTCTAGAATTTAATATAAATTCGATTCCTAGGATGATTAAGTCAGAAGTTGATTTACTAGCCAATGTTGCTTCTAAATTGTTTCCCACTGAAGGTCTTTCTCGTAACGCATTTTCGATTGAATTATTATTTGGGCCATCGATTTCAGACAACATAACAAAATGGATATTATTTGATGATCATCATCATATCATCATCAGATCATCAATTTTTTTCATATGGAAGACACCTTCCAGGATGCAGTTATTGATGAAGGCACTCATGACAAGAATCTTCGAGATTTGACGGTAATATCCAATCCTCGATCTCTAGAATCATCATCCGAGATGGTAAAATCTATCCCCAAATATGTTGTGAGATTAGAGAAATTTTATGACCTGCATGACAAGTTTAGAGGGGTAGTCAATTGCAAAACTAACAGTTCCTCTTTGCTTTACGAAACCGTAAATTTAGGAACACGAGATAATCCTCAAAATATTAATCTAGGAAAGGGATGTTCTGAACAAGTGTTATCAGACTAATCGTTATGTGCGGACACTAACAGATCTCTCTAGATCCACCTGGATCTAGAACAAAACAGGACAGGACAAGACTCTTTCCCTAAGTTATGACCATTGAATTAGCTAGTAGGAAGGAACAAGTAACATACCTTTGTATCGCTTCCTAGGGTCTCTGTTGCTCCCGCTTCGCTCYAGTGCTCTCATGAGGTCAAKACCAAGACAACACAAACCAACCAAAGTGAAGATAGAAAAATATATTCAACTGTCAACTTATGTGTATGATCAAGGAATTACACAATAAAGTAAGAATGACTTTATGGGAAAAGGACATGTCGTTGTATCATATTAATCAAAAGTAGAAGATACAACCTTATTGCCTTGATGTCGCAAGCTTCCTTTCGGTGGCTCTTGGATCCAACACACACACTTGCTCGATCTCTGTATGAAGAAGATCAAATCCCTCTTGATAGACATGCTAGAGTTTTCAAGCTCTTGTTCAAGCTAAGTCCTTCACACAATTCTTTCACCAATTCTCCAATGAATCTTGCTTAACCTTTTCCATGAGAATTCCATCAATATATAGGAGAGAATGAGATGGTTACTTGGATACAAATGATCCCACAATATTAGGGAAACCAGTAAAAGGATAACCATTCGAATGCCAACCCATTCTTCTAGAAGATTTCCTTCTAGAACCATAAAAAATTCATCTTTTAGAACAAGTTTGCACCCTAGCTATGTAGCACAATGCGAGAAGTTTTCACCCTAACTTAAGGCAGCCTGCGAGAATGGGTCATTCTCACACCCTAGGATATTAGCAACCTGCGAACTCTCTTCAAAAGTAAGTTTTTTGGGAAGAGATGAATGCCACTTTTCTCAGGAGAAAGTTCTTATGAGGAGCCTGAGTACACCATCATCAATACACCATCAAGATTGACTAAAAACATGGGTAACAAAATGCCCCCCAAAGTATGAGGCTGGAATCAGTGACAGCCAAAAGACTTTGTAAACTGCATGTGTGTGTCAGAAACCAGGAGCGCACCTAATCGGAAACCTGCGAACAATGAAGCATCTGCAGAATATCACATATATTAATTCTGAGGTAGGCATTCCCATACTCAGATCACAGACGTATGACATTGTAGACATAGGTCGTGGCCACCAATCATACTCTATGGATCCATTCCGTCAAAATATAGCATAGCCACCAGGAATACACTGTGGATCTATGCAAGAGAATTCAAATTAAGACGACATAGCCACGAGACATACAAAGTGGATCTATGTGTCACAAATTATACATATTCCATATCCACCTGGAAAAAGAGATGATATCCAGGGTCTTCAATATTGTCGCCCTAAAGTACGAATCTAACCATGTGATTACATCTGTTGAAGTCAAACATGGTAGAAACCACTTGATTACTGGTCATTGATGAAACTGTTAACAAGTGCGAGGGAAATCACCATTAATGTCAATGAATCCCAAGGTACTCTAGTACAATCCTTCGAATGTGAATGAATGAGTTGAGTTCAAACATCCGACATAATCTTTCGATCAGAGGTCAATGATGTAAACCTACTGTCGAAAGCGAGGAAACCTACCATTGAGACATGCAGGTTCCAAGGTACCAAAAAATTTCTAGGTCTTGCTTCCAGATAATGAGCTGAATTAAATGGAACAAAACTCATCACAGGAGGGCCCCTATGTATCCCCCATCAATGACACGAAATGAGTAACAGATTTTGAAGGTGAAACAGAGTATGATGTAAGTTGGACTGGAAACAGGGAAGGCCGACACAGAGAGAATGGACAACTGCAGATGGCCAACTCAATAGAGGTTTCAGATGAACTTCTCTTGAACATATGAATGACACGACCAATGATTTGGCAGCATTGATTCAAAGACGACATAGGGTATAACCTTGTAGCAAATCGAACGAGAGACAAATGGATTTCCCAAACCATCTTCAAATAATGAATAGGGGGTGTCATGTTCAATAGCGACACTTACTGCCAACCAACATGAAGATGAGAACATATCCCTTTCCCAAATTTTCCCCCACCATTTCTGGCGAGTACCACTTTATTTTTACGCAAGATTGAGGAGGATAACATATGCTTGTTGATATAAGCTTATCCTTCGAAGTATGTTTAATGAACCCTAGGAAGGAGTGGTTCGGTTCCATGATGGGTCTGTCGATGTTTGTTTAACGAGTCCAAAGATAGAAAACTCGAAGGTTTTTCATGATTATAGAGTCTGGAAAAACACTTAAAAGAGAACTATCTCAGTTCCTTTTTCATAAAATAGTCTGGTGAGACCGAAAAAGAGATAAATTATTTTCCAACAGATTCTTTCTTCAAATACTTTATCGAACGTGAAAATAACAAAGTTGCTCGGCTATCTTTTCATGTTTAGAGAGTCTGAAAAGAGCTTAAAGAGGACTCTAGGGGGGTTTCTTTTTCGTATAACCTTATTGAGCCCGAAAAAGTGATAAAAGTATGCTTGATCGCATTCTTGTGTATTTTCGAGCGTGAGAAGGGACAAATACCCAACTCGAGGTTTTATACAAAAGCCATAAAAAAAAAAACATGCGATGAAGAAGAAAAAATATGTCCACATCCTTGTACATGAACATCGAAATCATTACGCCTGCAAAAGTTACACTCAAAAGGGCATTATGGATTAGGTTTTAATAAATAAATAATTATAAAAAATCACTTACATGGTAAAAGTTAATATAAAGAAGTAAAACTCTTTTTACCATATCATTTTCACTTTACCACTATTTGAGCCCAAAAACCCCTCTTTTACCCTTGAAATTCGGTGTCAAATTGCTGGAGTTACGAGCATCCATTTGATGAACCGTCAGCGGAAGTGAAGTAGGCTATTTGTCCTCTACTTTTTCATGGTTTAATTTTTCATTTTCATTGGCAAAAACCACCATTTTGAGTTTGTTTTGGGGGTTATTATGGAATTCATCCATTCTCGTAGGTGAGCTACATGGGACCTGCGAGAATGGGTCGTTCTCATAGGTGAGCCCAAATGCACTTGCGATAACCTCACACTGTGCCTAAAGGGCACCTGTGAGAACCACAAAGTGTAAAAGTTTTTTTTTTAATTTGCTCAATGAAAAGACACCAAATGTTAAATAGAGTTATTAATCTTCTTTTTGTGCTTCTTATGTAGGTATTTCGCCATCACAATGGTTCTGGAATGGCGCAAAAGGGAGCACAAAGAAGATAATGCCATTGCCAGAAATCATCCACCCACTATTGCCTCTTTGTGAAACTGTGGTCTTCTGATGTACTTTCGTATCCCGGGCATGAGGGCCCAAATCAGGTTATTGGAGTACCTTGTGCATATGTGGGATCCCGATCAACAAGTATTTCATGTAGGGGTCCACAAATTTTCCTTGGACATTGAGGACATTTACTTCTTGACAGGACTGTCATGGCATGGGTACCATGTGAGCCTAACTAGTAGCAGAGGTGATGGGTTGCCCATGAGTGAGTATTGCCGCTTACACTGTGTTCCCGAGGTAGAGAGGAAGAAAGGGAAAGTAGCTATTTGGGGAGTGTGGGATTTGACCCTCCGCACTATTTTGTTCACCATTTCTCATATGGCTGGGAGCTCCGCTCCTCACATGGCCTCGGGTTTTTAACTGGGCAGATGTTGTGCTTTGTAGCATGAAAAGGCAGTTAACCAAATGTAGGCAAGGCGACCTGAAGCAATTTGGGTACGGATCTTTGTTGGTGTCCTTCTTTCTCGAGAGGGTTCTGTTACTGAGACTGTAGGTTGAGTGGAATTTATCGGCTCCCACAGATCCAAGAATGCTGAGATGGTGTCAGCTCATGGCCCAACACATAGCTGGACCAATTATTAAGTATGATGATACCTTCTTCGACTGGTTGCGACCACAGATGCTGATGGTCGACAATTATTCTTATGCCGAGTTAGATTTCCTAGGAGATTCGGACTTGGTCCTGCCCGAGGGTGCTCAGTGGGGGGAACTTGGTAAGAAGTACACATTTTTTCTTTTTTAAATTTTTTTGTGAATTTTATCATATGCAAATGTTTTTATATGTTCATCCAAGGACTAAATACAAAATCTGTTGTTGATGACACAAATGTGGGGCCTTACCGACCTCCTGGTACTTCTTCCATTCAGTGGCGTGGAGAGGTGGTGCAAGTGCCATGATGGGATGTCGAGGATTATGAAGTGGTGGAACAAAACCTAGGGGGTTTGACAGCACATATTCTATACATGCCTCTTGGAGAGGTTCCACGATGCTATCAGCGTCATACAGTAGGAGTGTCAGAGTCCATTGGTCAACTGCTCCGTAGGGTTGCTCAGGTAGTCGTTTGTTACCATGAACATCATCCATGACATCACTTTGTAGAAGCTATGAGCTTCAGATTTTGACATTTTGGTCCTCGGACATAACTTTTTGTAAAAAACTCTTTTGATCGTTATATATACATACGACTTCTACCAGTTTATCTTGTGTTGTGTAAAAATTGATGTGATTGATTTATAAATGATCCAAATGTCTGTCTAATACATAGTTAGCCAATGCATCAGTTAATGTATTTAGACATCTAGGAATATGTTGATATTCAATATAATCAAAATAACGTTCCAAGAGGTGAATTCGCAAATACACCCGTAACAAAGTAGGACTTCGAATAGTATAGACATTACTTAATTGTAGTACTACAAGTTGCGAATCGAGTCACACAACCAAATGATGGATTCCGAGCGAAATAACATTGATCAACAATTCGATAACAACGCTATACTCTGCAATATTGTTGGTCACATGACCGAGACACACACCTCGTAAGGAGACAAGTTCGTGTGTAGGGGCGTAAATTTCCCATGTAGTGGAAGCAAGGTTCTGAGTGCTGCAACTAGCGCCATCAACGAAGCCAATGTAGGGTAGAAAAGACTCCAACATATGGAAATCAAACACAACATCACATAAGGGCAGAGACCAGATAACGACAAAAGAAAGCTATATTAACACACAAGAAGTATGATACAATAAAAATACAAGTACTCGTGCACAGGTGATTTTATGAATAGTACTTCTTCAAGTACAACCCATTCCTAGGTTCACTCAAATGGATACCATCGTAATATAGTAACTCATAGGCCCCTTTTTCCAACACTCGTATAACGATATAAGGACCTCGCCACATAGCTTCGAATTTTCCATCTCCTAGCATATCTCGATCTTGTTCATAGAGGAGAATGAGATCTCCTTCGGAGAAAACGTAAGGCTTGACATGTTTTTCGTATTGGGCCTTGACACGTTTTTTCAGAGCTTCTATGACTAGGGTAGCATCGCGTCGAGTTTCATCTAATCTCATAAGATACAATAGATGTTCTTCCTCAGTAGAAGTGTTTGGTAGGAGTTTAACAACTAGTTTTAAAGAGGGTATCTCTCATTCAATCGGGAGAATGGCTTCCAAACCATAGACTAACTGGAAAGGTGTAAACCCAGTAGCGAACTTGACGGATGTCCGGTAAGCCCACAATGCCGAAAACAACATTTTGTGCCAACTTGTTTTGTGAATCCCTATCATTCGTCGGAGCATAGTTATGAGAACTTTGTTAATTGCTTCGACTTGGCCGTTGGCTTGTGGGTAATAGGGAATTGAGTTTTCATGGCGAAGACCCAACTTTTCAGTAAGTTCGGACATCATGAAGTTTCTAAAGTGGCTACCGTGGTCAATGATGATAGCCTGGGGAACACCAAAACGAGCTATGATATGATTAAAAATGAATAATGTTGTGGTCTTTCCAATGTTGTCAAATGTCGACATCGCCTCGGCCCATTTCGTAAAGTAATATATGGCTACAATGATGTATCCATGTGTTACACATCAAAAATACTTACTTTGATAGTGTCGCAAGTGTCGCATTTTGCTCACAAGTGTCACAAGTGTTAAAGAAAGCATATTGTAATTATGCTTATGTCGTGCCTATAACGACATGAGAAGGACACTTGAAACACCTCAAACATTTGATTTGGAAGAGAAGAAATGAGTCAGCAGGCTTATAAACCTTTTTCCATCTAAAAGCACCCCAAAAAACTGAGTTTTTGGAGGGGAGTGCTCCCCTATACCTCTTTTGGGAGTGTTGGCGCTCCCCCTTACACTGTCTGGGAGAAATATAAAGATTCTTTGGCCCTTATGGAGGAGTGCTATTGACTTTAGGAGTGTTGGCACCCCCCTTAATCTTACTAGGGAGCGCTACAACACTCTGATGGCCCTTTTGAGGGAGCGCTGCCTATTTTGGACAGTAGTTAAGTTGTTGAGATGAATGGGGGAAGGATCCTTTCATTCTTGGAAGGCAGTTGGATTCGAATCCCTAGTCTATCCATGGTCTTAGGGTAGATCCTCAACTGAAGGAGGCAAGTCCTCAACTTCCCTAAGGATATCTCAAGTGGTTAAAGCCTCTCCAAGGCTATATAAGAAAGCTTTCTAATGGTGAAAGAGGACTGGAAAGGGAGAATCACACCAAACTTATGACCTTATAAGTGGTGCTGGAATAGAGATATTTTGGAAGCAAGAGACCTATGATCTCATAGGGAGAAATCAGTGAAGCTATCATCATTTGGATCGTGCATCTTTTGAGCAAGGGGTAGACAAGGAGGACTTGATGAAACTGCTACAATCCATCTACTGTTGTAAGCAATGTTTTGTCCTCATTAATATAATTTGCTTGGTCTGTTTCTTTATAATTCATGTTCAATATCACATGAATTTGTCTCTTTAGTAGATATATCTATTTCGGACTAATCTTGATGGAGTAGGAAGTGGTCATACTTTGTTTGTCTACAGGATCCATCGAGGAGCGAAAGTTTGTAGCTCAACTCGGAGCGTGCAGGGACAAACACCGGTAAAAGGTATTTATTTTCTCCTTCCTCCTCACACACTAGTCCACCTAGATATAAAAGGAAGTTAGTGACCATGATAAACACTTTTTTTCTTAGAGTTAAGAGTCTATCTCTTTGAGGAGATCTACCTGTCTGCAGGGAGATTTTCCTTCAACAGAAATTGGCGACTCCACTAGGGAGGAATCAGAACTTTCTTAGTTATGTTTTTCCTCATAGGCCTTGTATTACCCTTTGTTTTCTTAGACCTTTTCACCACTTCATATATGATTGCATTTTCTGATTGACTCTTTACCCCATCACACTCAGCTTACCTGTCAAAATTTGATCAAAATTTTGGGTTTTTGGACATTTTTATGAGTTTTTTGAGCCTAGCGCCCCCCTTCCCATGTTAGCAGAGTGACATAACTCCATGGAGTTGTTGGATAGAGTTTTATAATGCCCTGGTGTCCATTACACCAGAGCGCCAGCCCCTTTTTGCACAAAATTTCTTCAAAAATTGTATTTTTTGGAGATCCAGACCCTGTTTCTTCACTTGCTGAGCTTCTTTGTGACTCAATAATTATTCCTTTGACCTTTGACATGCTTCCTCCTGAGAATTAAATACCTTGTTGTCCATATTTTATGCCCTTCTTCATTATTTTTGATTTTTTGTTGTTGAGAGATTGAAATCAATCCCCTACTTTCTTCTCTCCTATCCGACTGAGCGAGAACTCTAGTGAAGGACATTAGAAGTCTGTGACTCTTCTTATTTGGTTCTTTGAGGTCATCTGATCCAATTTCTTTCTCCTCCATTTTGCGTTTTTTATTTTCTTTCTCTTGGTTGATTGCAAAGGGGTGTGTTGTTTGTGCGAAATCTGTGTTTTCTTGTTCGAATCTCCTTGATCTGAAAGGGTAGTTGGCAGGACCATTTTTTCATTGAATTGATCATCATTCACATGAAAACGACAAAAGTACATCTTAATGATTAGTTTTCATATTAGTTTTCATTTTTGAAATGTTGTAGAATCATATTGGATTTCATTGAGAACAAAATTGATTGAGGGCATTCCTTATCAAGTGTTTGATAGTGAAAATGACTCTCCCTCTTTCCCTTAAATAGGTATTCATTGAAAAGAAATGATT
>JZKD02S1594803.1:38647-55830 GCA_000966675.3 Picea glauca | reverse complement strand
TAATTTTTTTTTTTTATGACAACTTTTAAATGAGAAAAAGAAAGCTAAGGGTAAGATTAATCCTAAGCTACTGACTGCTAAGACAAAGATTCAAATACCTGAGAGGTATAATTCTCATCAAGGGAAAGGATGATTTCCTTACCCTCAACAAAAACTATCTTGCACAAGCACTCTACTGATAATCCAACAACAAGTGTGTGAACACGAGCTGTATAGAGACAGAGGGCGTGTACACGTGGGCTGACCTTGTAAAAGCCGCGTGTATCTCTAAACTCTGAAAAAAAATAAAAAAAGACAGCCCAAACCAGGAAGAGACCACTGATATTGATAACCAGGATCCCTTGAAGGCTTGAACACTCTTTTTAACAGAAAAAACAAACAATGTAAGGAAAAATTTGTAAAACAAACCAATCTGAGACAAGACTACAAACAACCAAGAATTAGAAAGAATCCCAGAAAACCCCTAAGAATGTATGATTCTGATAGGGAAGAGGATGACTGCCTCAAAAATTCTCTGGACTCTACACGCTACTATTACTTCATTAGCTAGCATTCACACGCGGGATGTAAGAGAGTAAGGCACGGGTACACGCGTGTAGACCTTATGCAGGCCGTGTGTACCTCTGTGGGTCTTGAAAAAACACAGTCAAGAAAATAACAGAGATAGTTGGTATGGGGAACCAGACTCTCTGCTAGCTCAAACTTTACAGAAACTAAAAAAAAAAAATAGGTAAGAAAAACCAGTCTTTTTCTAAAAACTACCCAAAAAAAAAAAATCCAGGAACCCTAGAGACTTCCCTAGTATGGTTGCCAATTATGTTGTGAGGGAAATCTCCTTATGGACTAGAAAATAGGGTTATGCTTTGCATGCAGATATGACCAAGAGAAAATCTAATTTCTACCTTCGTCCCCAGACTTAAATCCCATTACTTTTTAGTAAATAAATGGACAGATCAACCTACCTTGTTCCAGGCATTCGATGTTGATCCCTTGTCTCACTTGATCACTTGTTCGTAGTTCTCCTTTCCAAGACAAGAAACAAATACACATCCATATTACCTATAGACTAACAGGTTAGAGATTCAAACCTGTACTTAACAAACTATGAATAACTCATGAATTGGGACGGGAAAAGCATTTTCTTTATTACTTTGAATGAGTCAACTTACAAAAATTCGAGACCGGCCACCGCTCCACGAACCTGATCCTGGGATCCTCTTCAACTTTCCTCCAACTTCTTTGCTTTGTATCTTTTCTAGCACAAGGATGGCTAAAGGGTTGGGACAATGGGAATGTGCAAATGGGCAGAGTTTCTTTGCTATATTTTTCCTACTCCAAATGGGACCCCTAGCCCTTCTTTTATAGGCTAGAAGAAGCTAGGTATTTGGACGAACCCTCAGCCATGCATGGCCAGGAGTTTCAGTTAACTCACCCAGAGTTGTGTGTTTCATTAACAACTTTCTTTTTTTCGTGCTTTTGTCGGTCCACGCGGGTTGTTTTAGGTCAGCTAGCGTGTACACACGTGCAGTAATGGAGTAGGGTGTGTGGGCCCTTATAAAAGAGGTTTTTTAAAGAGTTTCTCAGCAGTAGTTGGCAAAGAAGGGATCTGAGATGGCCTAATGCCAGGTAATCATGTATGGTGCAATTTAGGGTTATAACATTACCTAACTAAGGAATCTTCTGTATCACCCCACTCTCATAATATCATGAAGTTTCTGGAAATGTCACAAACAAATTTTAGAGAGTTGGAAGCACTGTAAGGTGTGAGAATTATTTGTAAACCCATAGGGATTCTGAATAGGTCTGCTAGCAGCAGGTAAATGCACACATGATACCAAGGCAACTTCATCGGGGTACTGAACAAGCCTGCTGGCAGTGATGCAATGTTGGGTTTCGAAGATCCTCAGGTATGTCCTTTAAATTGATCAGGTGTGAGGATGTTTTTATCATGAATGGACAACTCTTGGATGGGATAGAGGTACTAGAGTGGGTTAAATTACATCCCTTCTGAGGCTATAGATGCCTACTGGAAGTAGTGGCCCTGTCTACGGTATCGAAGTCATCTGCATAAAAATCGCTATAACAATTATCAAAATGAGATACCAGATTACAATTTTTGGACAGAAATGCATCCAATACTATGACTATGTTATTCTTTTTGAGTTATTGTCAAAAATCTTGATCTGTCTTTAACTGTCTCTAAAATTTATTGCTAATTCATCTGTGCCCCTTATATAATTTTTTGGTGATGTAGAGATAACTTCTTCGCCCAACGTGTCGCCATTCTTGGCAGCCAACAATTCTATAAAATTTTATCATAATAAAAGGCCATCACCAAGGGATAAAAAAAAATTGTAGCTACCTCCTCCTTATAATTTCTAAACGTTTCTATCTTTTGGTTTTGCGGAGATTCATTGGCCTAACTGATTATAAGAGTGTTTCATTTTTAAATCTCTCGTTTGTTTTGTTTAATTTCATGACTACAAGCATGAAATTAAAACAAAAGTTTGGCTTGGGTAATCATTTTACAGTTTGTGGATTCTTCGTTTGTTTTGCTAAAGAGATTACACCTCAAGGGGATCTATATGTTTATAGGTCTTAAGTTTTGTAAGCTTATTGATTGATCCATTACCACAAATTTATTCATTATGGAAAATATAATTTAGTCATATCTATGGTTGATTATATGATTTTGATATTTGATATGCCTAATTGCGCAGAACTTTGGATTTAAATTTGAAATATGCTTCTTTCTCTTACCAGTCATATCACAATCCTATCACCCTTCTACAGGTCTGATGTACTTACAATTCCACATCATCCTATTGTCCTACATAATTAAGACTCTCATTCATTATTCGAATAGGTAGTTGATAATGGTTTGGGTTTAATGTTCATTGCACATAGTGGTTCACAAGCCTGCTCGTCCTCTGGTTTTTGTCACTCAAAGCTCAAATTAACAAGCATTATAGCACCCCAAGTTCGTAGGTATCTAACCTCCTCTGATTTTACAAACCTCTCTCTATTTCTTATGTATTGGAAAATGAAACCCCCCTCTCGTTGCCTTTACTGTGTTTGTGTGATAACACCCATGGCTCCCATGGTTAGAATTGAACCTAATGGATCGCAATCCCTCCTCGCCCATGACAATGCCATAAGCGATTTACAGGCACATGGATGGGAAATTTTCATCCGAAATTTTGAGGGTTATAACCTGGCAGTTGCACAGGCATTTTCTCAATCATTTGATGGAACTAAAGCTAAAATTGGGGATCTGTATATCGAAGTAACCAAGGATTCTATAGCACGAGCTACAGGACTGTCACAGGAGGGCAAAAAATGGTTCAAAAATGCAAAATTAGAAGGCGTGCCTAGGAATTTGTTCATGGTCTCTAAGAAATCAACAGGCTTCCCTAAAGGTACATCAATTACTCTCTTAAGACCCTGATGGCACGAACTACTTCTAATTCTTAAACAGTTCATAACTTGTGAGGGTAGGTATGGCTTAGTTTTTTTGTATCAAATTCTCATGTTGATGACTTTCCTAGGGTTCAAGATAAATATGCCTTTCTATTTGTTGATGAGCCTGCATAAAATGTCTAAGTGTTATCAGAAAAAAAGTTTAAACCCTCTGTCTATCCTTTTCCACCATGGGATTATTCAGATTCTGTTATTGTCACATCTATCTTAGATTGGGGAAACTTGGGAAGATTTATTATGTATGAATAACTTCACCCTACCCGAGAAAAATGTAGAACCACCTATGCATTTAAATACAAACCCTAGTCCTTGTAACCCTGCCACTGAAATTCAAGGTGTTGATCCACATGGAGACTGTGCGCCCACTGAACCAAACTCTGTTGCTATGCAAAACCCTTTGGGCAAAGAGCCACGATATAATTTCATTCCCAGAAAATCGTTAGAGGAGGTAATAGATGTATTAAAGGAGAGGGTTTATCCTACTCCTACTATTGAGTCGAATCAGGGTTTTATTTACAAATCAACTGTTAAGAAAAATCACAGAAAGAAGAAACAAGGTAACTCAGATTTGAGTTTCGTAAACAAAAGACCAGGCAAGTTAATTTCCAGGAGTCTGAGAAATCAACAGCAAGATCATCTGAGCTCGATCTTAGTGGTCGAGGTCGATGATCACTTGACCGATGATGAGATCAATGAATTTCTTGCCCGAGAAGATGTGCATAACCAGTGTCTTGGAAATGAAATCGGTAGTGAAGCTATACAATATGATTTTGTTTTTGAACTACCTTCGTTCTTAAAAAATCAAGAAGGCTTCGCTGGAATAAGCCATGATTTGAAGAAAGCTACAGAAAAAAACAAAGCACCCATTGTAGAGTACACTCAACCTTTGTCTGCTATAGCACATGTACATGTACTATAGCACATGTACATTGTAGAGTACACTCAACCTTTGTTCTACATGTACTAGGTAGAACGATCTTACAGAGACATACCATATTTACAGGCACAATTAAAACATACGACAGCTCAAAATTCCTTGCTTGAAAGAGAAAATCAAGAATTAAAGGCATGCGTTTAGTCCAACATTGATCGGGCAAGTAAAAGGTTCAAACGAGTCGATAATGTGATTATCAAGAACGCGACAAATTTAAATGCTATCATTAACTCAGAATTGTCAGATCCTTCTTTGTCTAATCTCTAAAATGGTAAAAATAGTTTTGATTCTCTTTGATTTGATTCTGTTGTAAAAATCAAATAGATAGTTTTATTTTTATTTTCTTTGTTAATATAAGACTAGCTACAAAATCTCACGATTCTGTAGCCAGTCTATTTTTTGAATGTTAGTTTGTATTGTTTTCTAAAATTCAATTTTGTTTTGTCATTTTCAGGAAAATAATAGTTATGATGTTATTCACAAGAAGTAATCATAGATCATGCACTGCATAGTTTAGTAATTTCTCTTTTTGTTGATAAAACTATGTCATTTATGTAATTAATTTTGATAAACAAACTCCTACAGGAGTGTTTCGTTTTATACTATTTTTGTAAAGCAATCTATTTTTCTGGGATTACACTTTATCTTGAATGATAAGAGGTTGTTAATCCAAGACAAGTTTAAATAGTGGTTGTTGTTTAGTAGTAAAGACAAATTTTGGTTGGACTATAGTATGGACATGTGATTTTGGGAATTGATATGGGAAAGAAATTCATTGTTGGCTTTAGACCTGTGTGATGCTTATTCCATTTTGTTCTCCTATTACCTTTGTATTATGAGATATTATTATTGTTGATTTAGCTTTAGCCTTGTCATCATATGGCGTTTCATATTGTCTAATATTTAGATGTTGTCCATAATTTGTCGTTTCATTTTGTATGTATGATCAATCAATCATTTGATTATTATTGAATTTATTTCTAATGTTAAATTATGGATAATACCAATACTCGGAATTGAGTTTTCTTTCATTCTTAAATATTGATTATCTTAAGATCACATGATTTTTAATTAGTTGTCTTTTTGTTGTTATTAATTTACTCCAAATATCAAACACTTATTTGAATTTGTTCTGAAAGCAATAGTATTGTTGTTTTATAGGTTTCCCTTAAAAGAAAGATAAGTAGGAGCTCAAACAACACAGAGAAATAAGCTTAGTTTTGTTGATCAGCAATAGGTTAGTGTGTGTGTTATTTTACCAAGTTATTTATTTATGAACAATGATTGCATAAATTAGCTTTGATTGTTTCTGTGTCATTGTATCAATTATATTTTCTTAGTATTTATTAGTTTAAAATCCTTAAACATTCAAAAAACAAAAAGATTTACGTTCTTTCTTTATCTTAGTTAGAAACACTATTATGAACATTCATTTCGCAAGATTTCAAGTAAACCTTGCAAATTGTATGTAGGTTGTTTATAATCATTTGTATATTCACATTTATATTCGAACACTTGTAATTAGTACATAGATTGTTAGAATCATAGCTTTAGATTAGTTTATTTATTTTATTGTTTTTAGGACCATAGTTGGCTAAGGGAGCCATTAAACCCGTCAGGTCAGATCATACCAAATGGCTTGGGTTAATTAGAAAACCCCGGTCCAGATCTAACCTTCCAGTTGATGGTGTGTCACTTACGCCCGTCAACACAAGGTCAACATGCCTTCTTCTTATCGGGCCACTCCTCATCCTATGGATGACATTTTGGCATGAAAAACACCTCTAGAGGTACCTGTTTGTTACAATTGGAAGATTACCTTCAAAGATGTTCACATTGCAACCAAAACAAACCTACCAACAAGAAGCTTGAATTGTACCAAACTTTTTCCATTCCCTCTAATGCTTGGAAATCTATCTCTATGGATATCATCAATTGTATACCCACCACTCAATGAAAGTATGATTGTGGTTTTGTGGTGATACATAAATTTTTCAAGATGATGATTTTTATCCCCGAATGCAATAGAACCATTGATACTCCTAAAGCTACAAAACTTTTCTTTTGACATGTTTGATGAAATTTTGGATAAACATTGACCATCATTTATTATTGCGCCTCTAGATTTCCTAGTCACTTTTGAAAATTCTTATGGGGATTTTAGTATTTCATCTTCAATTCTCTATTACATTCCATCCACAAACTTATGGCTAAACCAAGGTAGTAAAAAAATCCTTTATTAGTGCTCTTTACATCTACCACCAACAGAATAGACATTGGGATCAATGCTTGCATATTTTGTAGCACAATGACAACAATACCCCTCATGTATCTGCATGACACTCTCCTTTTGATCTTTGTTTTGACTTTCATCCTCTTTCTCTTTATGAGATTACAATTACTCTCTGAATGTCATCCACATTCCATGGTACAAACAAGGCAAAGCTTCTTCTTTTCTATAAAATTGGCTAAGACCCGTGGCAATGTTTATGACATTCTTTAGTAAAAACAAGGCAAGTATAAGTCACTTCATGATCAACATCGAGTTGCTTCACATTTTTAGGTGGGTGATCAAGTTTGATTGCATTTGGTAAGCAATGCTTTAATAGTCAACAAAATTACAAACTCAAGCCCATTCGATATGGTTCTTACACCATCATAAAACAAATGGGTCTTAATGCCTTCAAGTTCGACCTCACAACACATCTTAGTATCCTTGATGTGGTGAATGTTATGTAATTGAAGTTGTATGAACCACCTCACTTGGATGACTTTGTTCCAACCACACTTCCAAAGTTAAATCTCTTCATGCAGATGTTTTTCTACTTTGCACCATACCCACTAGGCGATGTTAGATCATCACTTCGCAAAACAAAAAAATGTTTTTCCCTCCAAAGCCAAGTGGTTTTCCCACACAACATTTGATCATTATGTTCCTTAACTTCAACATAAATATACGACAATTTATTGTCAACATCAAAGAATTGGTGACATCGAGTCTAATGAACATGGGTCATTTGTACTTTAATACACTTTGCAATTTATCTTTATCTCTTTCGAGTGGCTTGGTCTAAATTGATCACTCACACACTTTATTGAATTTTATTGGAGACTTAATCAACTTTGATCACTCTTCCCACAATGTTGTACTATGTATATAGAATGCATATATATGGTTCTAACAATCTCCTTGAATACTTGTTTATTTTCTCTCTTGTACTTCACTGTGTATGAGTATCTTCATGGCATTGTTGGTATTGTTGCTCATATCAAACAAACCCTCTTGGTTGAAAGACTATATATCAAAACACAATTGAGTGGATCAAAATTGGTTTAAGAGGCACTTGACCTTGTAGCCCCTATCAATGACCCCATCATAGCCTCTAAGGGCACTGACATAGACATTGATACAATGATGACTCTAGAATCAACCCCTCTACCACTAGTCTCCTCATCAAGATGCTCATTTGGTAAGGGGAAAATGAGACATTATTTTGATAATTTGGCCTTTAAAGAAAGGAAGCCATTATTTGGAAAATCGTTTTATGTCCTACTCCCAAACAAAAATATAATATATATTATGTGTAGATAATAAACATAAATTCAAAAGTTTTAATAAATGTGGTCTATGTTTTTTTTAAACAAAATGTATTATAATACAATTTGCAATTTGCAATAAATATAAATATAGTTATCATTATTATTCAAGAAAAACTACATTATTTAAAATAATTCCATAGAAATCCATTAAAGTATAGAATTTCTCTCATACTAAATGTTTTTAGAGCTTGGACGAAAACATCCCCAAAAAAAATAAAAAAATACAAACTCTTATCCAATAGAAAACCGTTTTATATCTTACTCCCGAACAAAAATGTGATATATATTATATGTAGATAAATAAGTAATTAATAAGATAATACATTGAATGTTTTTAAAGTTTTGAAATTTTAATTTCTTTTTTAATTATTTCATATTGATTGTGAGATGGGGTTCACAAGTCACGACCTTTATGTCAATAATTACAGAACTTAAGGGTGAATATAAATTCTTGTATTTGAAATAAATTGTACATTGGTATTTAATACACAATGTGATGCATGGTTAGAAAGTGTTTTTCATTTACACTTTTAATATTGTGAATATTGTGGTGTGAAATGTTTGAAATGGTCTATGTGCACGTCAATAATTACAGAACTTAAGCGTGAATAGAAATTCTTGTAATTGAAATAACATGTACATTGGTATTTGTTGCACAATTTGATGCATGGTTAGAAAGTGTTTGTCATTTACACTTTTAATATTGTGAATATTGTGGTGTGCAGTTTTTATTGCAAGGTTCAAAATCTACAATGCCTTATCCATTGGTTTCTTTCCACAAAACATGTATCCCTGGAATCACTTCCGCTTCTTATTGAAAACTGAGAATATTCACAAACTGAAATAAAATCACTACAAGCCAAAATGCTCGAGAACCAAGATTTATTCATCCTACTTCTACTCTAATCAAGTATGTTTCTTCTTGATCAAGTAAGATCATGCATCTAGTGAAGCCATGCAAGTATTTGACTAATTGATAAATATTTTGATATAGATATGACAAATAAAAGAACCCATGGAATACAGAAGTGCAATTCAAAAGGACAACAGAACCAACCTTCATCTATCAAAACCAATTTGACATCTGTACTGCTCAAAGATTCCAGACAATCAACAATAGGGTCATTTAAACCGTAAATAAATACCTCTTCTTGTTGTTTCTCCAACTGAAAAATGAATTTCTTCTACACATACTTAGTTTTATAATTGTTACCAATCTCCTCCATGTACAAAACCGAAAATTGTTGTTGACTGCCTTCACTGTACTCAAGTTCCATCTCACTAAAATAAAGATGATCTTCAGGATTTGAATCTAGAGGAAAAATATCGTCAGATTCATAATGATCAGAAATAATAATAGCAAATAAATGTTCAATATCTTGATTATCATGAATAGTTTCTTCTACCGCAATATCCTCTTCAACACACAAGGATCTTTCATGGTTATCAGATACTTTACACAGCAAATCGAAATCATGATAGCATTATGGATAAAGTAAGTCAGTTGCAAATTCCTCTTTACAAAACAAATGAAAGATTGCATGAAATTGGCTCAGTGAAGAAATAGAATCAATCGGGAGTGATCTACACCAATCTCGAACTACTCCATCCAAAGAATATCTAAACAACTTAATCAAGACATCTTCATGTACAACATCCATCTTAACCATGCACTCATGAAAGTCTAATAAAAACTCAGCTGGTACTTCCCAATCCTTTCCTCTAAACCTAGGAAGGCAACCTTCCCATTCACTTATATCATGATCGGGATTCGTAAAACCAGATATATTTGTGAAATCACAAAATGCATACCTCTGAGAAAGAATCTTGTCCATTTCAAACCAGTGGAGTCACTGATAAATTCATCTGTAATGAGGTTGGAGTCGCCAGGTAGAAAATTGTAGTTAAGCTCGTGTCCTACTCCTGTCTACCATCAAGAGATGGATCTTCTCAATGTCGTTCTCCTAGGGAATATATTCAACTTCATCCCCGACAATGGCACCAAAATGTTAGTGCTCAAAGATTCACCCCCGAACTGCAAATGGGTGTAATCTTGGTAACATACAACTTGGTTTATATTGGGTTTTAAAATCAGGGATCAACAAGACTTTAAAGAAAGGGGGAAATAATAGAGGTCACTGCAAATTAGTGATGGACCATTGGGAAATGGGGTCATAAGTATTCTTATAATTGAAGGAATTAAATATTCCTATCAGAAAAAGGATTTGTTTAATGATGAAAATAAAGAACATTCGTTGATCAAAGATCTTCTCTACAAAGAAATTAAAGATATGCTTGAAAAGTAAACAAATATAGATGGGCAAGTTTACAACAGATATTTTTTTGCTTTGGGGATCCATAAATCAAGATAATACTTTCAAAACAAGAAGAATGATAGAATAGAAAACATACAGAACAATCTGATAAAAAAGTTCAGATGAATCTTCAATAACATAATAAATTACAGCAACATGCCCCTCAGGCTTACAAATGGACATATACAATCATTTATGCTCCTAAAATCCTCTCTTGGTTCCGTCTAACCCTAATCTACTCTTGTACCATGAAATATATATCACTATAGGTCCTTTCCATCTCACCAATTCAAATTCCAACCCCTTTCCCAAAATAGAAACAGTTACAAACAGAGAATGACATGCTTTAACTGGCTTCCTACTTTTAAAGAGGCGAAATTCTAAATAATAGGCTTCAAAATAACACTTTAATTATCAAAATATAAAATATGTGTAAAATAGGAGAATGGTTTTTGTAGATAAGTTTGTTCTAAAGAAATTTTTCTCTCGGTTTATTGAAATTCATCTCCAGCTAGTCGGAATACATGTCGCAAAAACATGTCTGAAACAGGAAATCATGAAAGATGAAAAAATAGGGCTCAAATATTCCTTTGAATATCCCAATCCGTAACACCTGTGTAAAAAATGAAAGAGGTTAATGTTCTTGGGTGCGTTATTAACAATAACCTCCTTTGTATTTTGAAAATTCATCCTGGTTCACCCGAAAATGATCCTGGAAGTTAGTTGTTCAAAAATACCAGTTCAGCAGTCTTAGAACAGAGTTTCCGCAACACATTCTATAGCGCATTTCGTAGTGTCTATATAAATTCACAGCACCTGAGCTAGTTCATACTACCAAAGTAAAATCAAGTAGCCAAACCCTTCCTGACCTCCAAAGAAGACAAAAAATCTCATGGAGTACATGATGGCTATGAGGTTGATGTTGGTAATTTCATATTTTCTCTCAAATGCCTGCAAGTTGCCTAACCTCCAACCCTCTTCCTTAACTAGTTTGCAGTGCCAACTAAAATATTGCTTGCACACTTAGAGGTGGTTTTTATTTGATGGTATGACATAATCCTTGAAGAACATGATCAATCTTATGTGTTAATAGAGACTTGAGGATTCTCCCTAGAAATATTAGTGGTTGTATGGGATCTTTTGTATAAGTTGGATCTACAGAAATACAGTGTTGGTATAATCAATATTTATCATTGATACTTCTTGCTAGAGTTAAGGTACATCTTTTATTTTTTGGCATATGGCTAAGGATATTTTTGGTACATGGTTGAGAGCTTGTATTTTTGAAGTGGTTGATGTATTGAGAGGCTGAATATCAAAAAGGGTTTGTTGTCTAGATCATGTGAAGGTTATTATACTTGTTCATGATTACACACACTTATATGGCACGTGAATAGAGAGAGATATAGAATTTTTTGGTAAAGGTTATGTATGATGATGCATGCATAGGGTACAGTTACAGTTTGAATATAGTGACAGGTTGCAGATTTATGTGAAAGAAGTTGCAGAGGATTAGAAGTTTTCAGAAGAAAGAAAATCCTAGCTTTTAGAAGGTATACGCAAGCTGCATAATAGACAGGATGCGTACATACGCAGGTTGTTGTATAGATAGGGAACATACATACGCATGTTGTAGAACTAGAGGTCATGTATCCCTAGTTTCAGAAGGCATACACAGGCTGCATAACACACAAGATGTGTACATACGCAGGCTATTGTACAGATAGATCACGTACATATGCATGTTGCAGAAATAGAGGTCACGTATCTGTTGTATTTTTTTTATATATGTTCAGTTCAGGCACAGGTTGATTGCAGGGCAGTAGTATAGGTTGGTTGTAGGTTAGTGGTATAGGTTGGTACAGTTTTGCAGTGGTATATCTGACAGTGATACTGTGACAGTGGTTTCATCATTCTACTCCTACGTCAAGCGGTTTTATGGGGCAAGGACAAGTGGTTGTAGCCACCTTCCGTTTGTAGTCGGAGAACATAGGCGGTTGTAGCCTCCTTCTAGTTGTAGCCAGAGAATTGGGGACTTGGAGCTTCCCTCAGGTTGTAGCCTAAGAAACTATGGGGTTGGAGCCTCCTTCCAGTTGCAGCTGGAAAACAAAGGAAGTTGGTTCTTCCAATGAATGTAATTCTTAAAGACATATAAGAAAAAGAATTATGTGGTTTTCTCCCGCTTTGGGTTTCCACGTAAAAACACGGGTATACTGTGTATGTGTATGATTGTTCATTTTTTCATTGTTTATTTACTCTACAACTATTGGATGATAATGCTACATTGATATAACACTTGCATTTTGTGGTTAAAAAGGATTAAATTGCTCTATTATTGATTCACCCCCCTCTCAGTAATCCAACAATTGGTATCAGAGAAGGTTCCTTCATAAATCAATTTAACCAATGAAAGGTAGATCATGGAGAGCAACAACATGTATAAAAATGGAATACCACAGTTTGATGGACAGAAGTATGCATTTTGCAGCAGAAGGATGAAAACATATATAGGAATAGGGATTTGAAATTTGGAAATAAGTTGTAGATGGATACAAAGAACCAACAATTTCGCCGACAAATGAAAGATTAATAAAACTCGGTCAAAATAATTCCAAATCCACAAATTCACTTATGAATGATCTTTGTGAATATGTATACACCAAAGTTATACATTGTAAATCCATTAAGATATTTGGGACAAGCTTCAAAATATTTATGAAGGTGATTCAAAAGTAAATGTAGCAAAGCTTCAAACTTACAGAGATCAGTTCGAACAACTAAAGATGAAGGAAGATGAGAATATTGCAGCTTACTTCTAACGAGTCGATGAAAAACTAAATGCAATCATAGGATTGGGAGAAGAAATTAAAGAATATGTAATTGTTCAAAAGGTACTAAGATCTATTGCTATGAGATTTGATCCTAAGATATCAGCACTAGAAGAAAGAGCAGATCTAGACTCAATAAGCATGGACGAACTACATGGAATCTTCATAGCATATGAAATGAGAACTGAATAGGAAAATCCATATATAAAAAACGCATCTTTCAAAGCATCCAAAATATCAAAGAAAAAGGGGGAAAAAAAGGAATAAGAACATAGTAACAGCAATGACATCTCGGAAGATGATGAAGTAGTCAACTTTGTCAGAATACTGAACAAGGGAACCAACGGCAGATATAAAGGTAAGCTTCCATTGATTTGTTTTAATTCTGATGGTATTGGTCATTTTTCTAACAAATGTCCTTGTCACACACCCACTACAGCAAGTTAGATTTTTCATCTTTTTCTTCAAGGAACAGAATCCTTGAGACTTCTATGGGGCCTAGCGTAGACCCTCTCTTCCCTTATCCTCCTCCAAACGACCACAAGTTGGCCTTAGCGCAAGTACCTTTCACAACTTGCGAGTCGTGAATCGAGACTCTCGACTCCCATTTCTCCAAAAACAGATACCCGAGATACTATACAGGTATGGATCCCTCCTCACTAGTGCCTGCTACATGTAACCATAGACTAGGCCAAACACTAGCACCACTCACAGCCTCTCCAGTTGAGGTGTTGAGCTCTCGTGCTCCTCCTTCGCAAATCCCCGAGACGCGAGAGGTCAATGTTGTGTGGACTCTACCAAGGTGACGCGCACACACCACTTTTTAACCCCACTATACTCTGCTCATGAGTTGTGTCACCACTGCCCATCGCATGAGAGCTTAGCTCTCAGCGTTTCGTGGACTTAGTGATCAAGGTGAAGCTTCTTCATCCTGCGAAACCTCGAGCCACGATAAGTCAATCAGTGGGTTGACTCTTTCCCAGTGTGACACATGTCCACCACCGGTTACCCGCTTCCTAGGCTAAATACTGGTGCTACTCACGTCTCGCAACTTCACGAGTTGGAGTGTTGAGCCCTCATGCTCCTCCTTCACGAGTTCCTGAGTTATGATAAGTCAACAATGGGTGACTCCTTCCCAGGCGACATGTGTCCATCACCTGTCACCCGTTCCCACCTTTCTCTGGGTGCTTCTCGTTACGCCACCTATCACCCATGCATTCCCCACTTACAGATGGGTCACGTGTTTACATGACCCCTCGTTGCTCGGCACTTCATGACTCCTACAATCAAAAAGAAAATCTCTCAAGTTCCGAACCCCCGATAGGCGATACCCACGAAGGTTCTGATCCAACAGTTCTCCTGTGCCTTGGATCCAATGGTCATGATCACATCGCAATCTTGCAAATCGTGAGTTCACGCAACCCTACCCTTGACCACTCCAAGTCGCGAGTTAGTGAAATGCTACTCTCCTTCCTATACAAAGGCTAACATCGACGGCCGATAGCGCTCCGTCAGATCCTTGGATATACAGTCTGGGATCCCATCACTACACGCGAAGGATAAAAGGGTCAAGGTGTTAACTCCTGTGCTCCTCCTCTAGATCCATCAGTCTCGACAGATCTGGGGTATTCCCGAAAGGAATCTGACCATTCGTCAACCAAATGATAGGGTATTCTCTCTTTCTATAATTGGGATCGCTATCCCTTCTGAGCTTGAATCAAGAAATTCAACTTCTCGAGGCTTCAAACTCCCACGACTCCGAGACCTTAGAGAGCTACCCTTCCGACCCCATACTTATATATTTGTACAGAAACCCATGATGACATATAAGCATACACATGCATCCATTATTTCCAGTTTAAAACACCAGGCAATCGTTCTACATAGAAATTATTATGGGCATATAAACACAAGCATGCATTCATGATATTCAGTTCAAAATACAAGGTATAAAACAATTATCAAGTCTACCAGGCATGATGCAACTATTGATTTTTGGTTCTCGTTTCCACCCAACTGTAGGCTCAGTGACTCCAAACGAATTTCCCATTAGCCACCCCCGAGCTAGACCACGATGCTTTGAGGTTCAATCTCCTACTTCCAGCTCAAAAGAAATCAAGGACGAAGGTTACTCTCCTTCTCCTGATACAGGAAAATAATCTAGGATGAAGGTTACTCTCCTTCTCTTGGTATTCAGAACTCCCTACATTTCCAAGGTTTCTCCAGTCTCTTTCGCGATCCCCGTCGCACGCACTACTCTCTCTCCTACCACATTTCCTCTATTGCCAATTTATGTCTGCAAGATTGCATGTGGCATGAATTCTGTCGTCTGTGGTCAGGTATGAGGTTTGTTACGGATGGGCGGCTGACCCCCATCCCCTAATTAACTCTTGAGGAGCCTCCCCACCTACAAATCTGACGAGAAATCCATTCTAGGATCAGAGAGCTGCTTCAGTTTGTGAGCAATTATAAACTAGTACAGTACTAGCTCAGTGGAAGTTAACGTAACCATTTCAGGTCCCTTCAACCACCTCTCATTAGCCATCGTGGTATATTTTAGCACATCCCCCTCCCAACAGTCATGCAACACATATTCATAACATAATTTACCTTCATCGACCTTTTATACAAAGGTCTGTCAAATCAAAAATTCACATCTTTGAGTTTGCCATAGTTCTTGGCCAATATAATTATTTTTACAGACTGGGGGAAATAGGGTGTTACAATTCCCTCCCCCTTAAAAAATTTTCATTCTCTATGTTCTATCTATCGAGATGACATGTATGTACAGAAGTAAACAAAATCAGATATGCTTGTTTCATGGCATCTTCCATTTCCCACGTAGCCTCATCTCGGCCAAAATGTTTCCACTGCACCTTGACCTGTTCAATGGTTTGGTTCCTGAGTGGGGTTTCCTTTCTATCGAGTATGCATTGAGGTTCTGGCAGAAATTATCCCTTAGGTTCCACCTGGATCATAGACCAGTCAATTATATGATTAGAATCATGTACATATTTCTTCAATAATGAAACATGGAAAACATTATGTGCTTTTACTGTAGGAGGAAGTCCTAGCCTATAGGCTACAGGTCCCACTCTATCTAGAACTTCAAAGGGTCCAAAATACTAAGGTGCCAACTTGTCACAAGCTCCCATCCTTAGGGAACTCTTCCTGGGCCTAACTCTGAGATATATGTGGTCTCCCATCTTGAATTCTCTCGGAGTTCTCTTTCGGTTGGCGTAACTTTTTTTGTCTGTTCTGAGCGACCTTTAGATTTTGTTTTATCTGAGTCACTTGTTGTTCCATTTCTTTCAACATGTCAGGTCCAAGAGTAACTCTCTTCACGAGATTACTCCAACTAAATGGAGTATTGCATGGTCTACCATAGAGGACTTCGAAAGGGCTCATCTTCAGGGATTCCTGGTAGCCATTGTTGTAGGCGAACTACACTAGTGGCAGGAAATATTTCCACTTTTTGGGTTGATGCATTACATGCATCCTTAGCATGTCCTCTAATATTTGGTTCACTCTTTCCATCTGTCCATCGGTTTGAGGATGATAGGTTGTGCTAAACAATAATTTTGTCTCTAAACCAACCATCAAGGATTTCCAAAAGTTGGAAGTAAATTTTGTGTCTCTGTCAGAAACGATCTCTTTAGGCATACCATGTAGTCTGAATATCTCCTTCATGAATACGTAGTTGATGTCTATTGCCTTGCAAGTCGACTTGATGGGGATAAAATGAGTGGACTTTCTCAATTTATCCACCACTACCATGATGGCATCATTCTGTTTGGTCGAGGTTGGTAATTCGGTGATGAAATCCATGGAGATGGTTTCCCATTTCCATTCTGAGATTGGAAGGGGTTGTAATAATCCTGCTGGGTGTCGGTGTTCTACTTTAACCTGTTGGAATTCTATGCATTTGGCTAAGTACTCAACTATGTCTTTCTTCATCCAGGCCAATAGAATTGTTTCCTGGTGACTGTGATCATCTTCTAGTATCCTGGATGATGAGTATATGGT
>JZKD02S1594803.1:16705-31772 GCA_000966675.3 Picea glauca | reverse complement strand
TATCAGTAGAAACATAAAAAACTTTGAAAGTCATACACAAAAGGGTTATCCAAGAAGTCCTAGTGAAACACAGAGAAGAATTTACAACAGGTTTGAATCATTGAGCACTAAGGTGGAATTCTACAAGTGTAACAACTTTGAACACATGGCCAAATATTGTAGAATGATAGTCCCTCCTAGAGAACCACAACAGAACAACAGCAGTCATAGACAGGAACCTTAGAAGAGGACATGGATCATAAATCATAATCAGTATAGCAATGAAGAATGCACTCTCGCTCTATAAGCTAATCATAAGAAACGTGGTTGGTATGTTGATAGTGGTTGTTCAAAACACATGACATGTGATCAAGAAAATTTTCTTACATTAAGAAAGGAAAGAGATGGATCAGTCTCATTCAGAAATGATGATTCAACTAAAATCATTGGAAAAGGAATAGTTAGAATTGGAAACAAGAATACCAAGGTAGAAAATGTTCTACTAGTAGAAGATATGAAACTTAATTTTCTAAGTGTAAGTAAAATGTGTGACCAAGGTCATAAAATTACTTTCAATTCACAGAAGTGAGAGATAAGAAAATAAGGTTCAGGAAAATTGATTGCAACAGATGCAAGAACTTCAAGAAACATATATGTATTAAGTGAAATTGGAAATGAAAAGTGTTGCCTAGGAAAGGAAGTTGAAGGTTGGATATGGCATAGAATAATGGGTCACATACACTTTGACAACCTTGTCAACGTTAGCAGAAAGGAAGAAGTTAGAGAAATTCCCCAGATCACGAAACCAACCAACACTTTATGCAAGCCTTGTCAACAAGGAAAGAAAAAAAAGACCAAGTTCAAATCAAAGGAATATTCAACGACAAGACCATTGGAAATTGTGCATACTGATCTAGTTGGACCAACTATAGCAAAGGGTTTAAAAGGTGAGAAATATTTTATGTTATTAGTTGATGATTATACAAGAATGATTGTAGTTTGCTTTCTCAGGAATAATTCAAAAGTTTTTGAAAACTTCAAGGTCTACAAGGAAATGGTTGAAAATGAAATGGATTCAAAAATCAAATGTTTGAGATATGATAATGGAGGAGAGTTCAGTTCAAAGGAATTTATGGACTACTGCAACAGACATGGAATAAAAAGGCAATTCTTCGTTGCTAGGACACCTCAACAAAATGGAGTTGTTGAAAGAAAGAACAAGACAGTATAGGAAATGGCTCGAACAATGCTAATGGATTCCAAATTGACAGATATGTTTTGGACACATGTAGTACATATAATAGTTCACATTCAAAATAGAGTAATGCTTAGAAACAACACTGAAAAAAATCCCTACGAGCTATGGAAAGGAAGGCCATAAAATGTGAAGCACTTCAGAGTATTTGGAAGCAAATGCTACATCAAAAGAGAAGATGGCAGAATGGGAAAGTTTGACTCTAATGTGGACAAAGGAGTACTTTTGGATTACTCAAGTACAAGGAAAGCATACAAGTGTTACAATCTGAGATTGAACAAAGTTTTGGAAAGCATCAATGTAACAATTGATGAAACAGGTGGATGAGAATTAAAGGAAGAATAAAATGAATCAATGGAACAACTTTATGAAGAAGAAGCAGAAGATGAAGAAGAAGTAGAAGGGGAAGATGAAGAAGATCAAATAGAAGTAAAAGAGAAAGTTTAGAAAGTGCCTCCAAAGGCACCTAGAAAACGATTACAGAAGAATCATCCTTCAGATCAGATTATCAGAAACAAAGATGCAAGAGTTGAGACTAGAAGAAGAATATGTTTGCCATAACAAATGCACCTAGCACTCTCATCTACGATTGATCCAAACAGTTTTGAAGAGAACAGCAAGGATGAATTTTGGAATAAGGTCATGGATGAAGAATTGGATCAAATAGAGAAGAATGACACTTGGGAATTGGTTCCAAGACCAAAGAATAAGAATGTGATTGGCACAAAGTGGGTATTCAGAAATAAATTGAATGAAGATGGACAGGTTACAAGGAACAAATCTAGATTGGTATGTAAAGGATATGCACAGGTTGAAGGAATCGATTTTGAAGAGACATTTGCCCCAGTTTCCAGAATGGAAGCAATCTGATTTCTTTTAGCTTATGCATTCTCCAAGAATATTAAAGTGTATCAAATGGATGTGAAATCATATTTTTTGAATGGAGAACTTGAATAAGAAGTCTGCATCGAACAACCAGAAAAATTTTAGTTGTCAAAAAATGCAGATTACGTGTACAAATTGAAGAAGGTTTTTCATGGTTGAAAACAAGCTTCTAGAGCATGGTACTCTATACTGGATAAATATTTACAACATGAAGGGTTCAAAAAAGGAAGCGTAGAAAACAACCTCTACATCAAGGTAACTCAAGATAGTATGTTATTAATTGAAGTTTATGTTGATGATATTATTTTTGGAGGCAATGATGATAGGATAAGTTAGAAATTTGCAAAGAATATTGTTATCACAGAAATTTCATCCATGACATTTTATGTAAATGGTTACATAAATGCAGCACTTCCAAACACCTTCTAGTTCACCTACAGCACCAAAAATGCATTTCTAAGAGGCAAAAACTATACAACTTGACAAAATTTGACATGCACTGAATCACTTAAGGAAGCACGCGCACAGTGCGTAGGCCAAAGAAGCCCTTAGAGTGCACAATGTACCATATGCGTTGTTGTCGCAAGTTTGATCAGACCAGGGTCCTTCTTAGGTTACCAACAAAAGGTACCATGTAGTCTAGAGCATTGGCATTTTCCTCTCCTCTGAAGAGAAGAAGTCTCACCCGAAGCGCTGTTGAGAGAGATATATAGGGAAGGGTAGGGAAAATACTTAATAGGATCCATAGGGCCTTCATGACTCATTCTTGATCTTGCATAAGAGACATGAACAGATATGAACCATACATGTGCAAGATTCAAACCTACTTACATTGTGAACAAGAATTTAAACGTAGAACCATCAGATAGAAATTACATACCATAAGGAAATGTTGTAATGCATAAGAAAACACGCAGAGATACATCATATTTGAAAATTTAGGTCCTTATTCATATTATATTTTGAATCTTTATGTGATTATAGACTCAGAATTACACCATAGTGTAGAGTACAGACTCTTGACTCTGAACTCATGTCGTAGAGCTCCAACTCTCGAAATAATAGATGAAATTCATTATAGAATCATGACTTAACTGACCAACAACAACAATGGAAAACATAACAACTAATCAACCCTTTTACAATTATGTTCATCATTATGTATAAGCCAGGTTGTGTCTTCCTTCTCGGCTTGAACACTTTCTTGTTCTATTGCAGCCGTTTGTTGCTTAGATGGCGTTACGCTGACTTTCACAAATTCTTTATGTTACTCTTTCTTGTTCTAATGTCCAGCCTCTGTTGAAGCTTGTGCAACTCATGCTCAATTAAAACTTTCACAATTCCTTATCCAAAAATGAAGGGCCCAACAGGCTCCGACCACAATCCTTGACTCGCCCTCAAGTCAAGTACTTGGTTCTTTTGCATCTCCCAGGAGCATCTGTTGTTTTCCCTTGTCCTCCTTTTCTTCTTCCTTTGGCTCTTATGTTTGTTCTTTCTCCTCTTTTATCTCTTCAAACAAAGGGCCCAACTCTGGTACCAATTCTAAGGCTCTATGTTTCACTCCTTGAAAGTTTCCCACTTTATCCTGCCATTTCCTGGCGAGGAGTGATGCCTCTGCAACAAATTGTTGAGTTGTCTCCTTGTTATTCGCCTTTGTCTTGGATGCAACCAACAAGTTCCACTTGGAGTCTATTGTTGAATCAAATTGATACATTTTCATGTATACTGCCTGAATAGCAGGGCGAAAGTCGAGCAGCTCTTTATTTTCTACAGATTGAGCCTCAAAGAGGGTGTTCATCTCATTGTCCACCTGTTGGATTTGATCAAACTTTTGTTGTTTCTCAATAGGATCCATTATAGCTGCAACTTCTTCATTCAGCACCTGGATCTTTTTGCGCACCTCCTCCAAGACTTGGTTGCGTCGAGCGATCATGCCCATCCAGTCGCTGACTTCCCTGGAAAAAAAATTGCATTCCTTTGTGTGCTTGTGTAATGCTACTCAGACATTGTTACCTTGTAGTACTATATTTTGCATATACTCTTGCATCTTCTGGGGCTATTGCACTGCTTCTTGTTGTGCCTATTATAACTATCTTTTCAACTACTTAGCTTGAGTGGCGAGTTGTGTCCATGCTCCTTGTAGCAACTCAATCTGGTTTTCCGGCTCGACTGCATCACTTACTTCAAGAAGTTCAGGTGCAATCTTCTGAATCTCCAGCCAGGCTTCAGCAAGTCTTTCTTTCACTCTTTCCAGCTTGCACTAAACTTGGATTTTTTCATGTGCTTCCTGCATCCTGCATGTTTGCACGACAAACTCTTCCTTCCTTGCAACCTCGGAATATCTCTCGACCTCCTGGAGCCTTTTCTCTAATTGCTCAGTTAATTCTCTGATCAGTCCAAATAATTGCATCCCTGGCCACTGCATGAGATCAATGGATGAAGGAGTTGTGTCTGTGGGTGCTCGTGTTTGCAGTGGAAGTAAATTGTCCATTGAGTGGTCTGAACGTGTCTCTACCTCCTCATTTGTTAGTGGTCCTATCACAATATTCAACCTTAGCATTGCAGGCAAAAGAGTCAGAACCTTTGTTCTGGCTATGTAAAGTTGCATCAGTTCTGCACATTATTGAGGGTCCTGGAGGACCCGCTCCATTTGTTCACACTCGGATGTCGCGCTGTGCCTGGGTTTTGATTCTGGTTCTTTCTGAAGTTGTTGTAGCTCCTGCTCTTTTTTCACTTATACTTACTACATTGTGGGTTCTTGTGTCACCTCACCCTTGCCCGGTGGGGGGATTTTTTGTTTTCTTTGGATGTGAAACTCCTCTTCATTTTGGGTGGATCTCCCTTACGTCGAAGGCTCAGGTTGTTGTTCCTGTATGTTTGGGTTCATACCATTCAACTTCGTACTTTTCTCTGGTGCTTTGGGGTCTTGACCAAAAACTTATGATCTTGGCTTGGGTGACGCTTGGGTTGTTTCTGGGAGTCCTTGATCCACTATCTCTGGTTGATCAAGTTGCATTGGCTCTGGGGTTGTGGTCTAGGGCGGGCTGGTGGTGATGAGGTTTGGTGATTGGGGTAGTGGTGATGGAGGGTGCTCAGTGATGAATGTGGATGGAAATGTTTCAGGCTCCGGGTCATCATGAATGTGAATGATATTGTTGGCTTTGGTCGTTGAGCAGATGCGAGGAGAGGTTGATGCAAGGGGTTGTGGGTTCAGGGGTTTGTTCAGTGAGACCTCGATTCTGGGCCTCTTCACTAATGGTTCAGTATCAAACACAATGCCTAGAATACGGTTAACATCTACATCAGATAACACTGCATCGGCTAGCAACTGACGAATGGTCGATTTTTTTTTCCACTCCAATTGTTGCATATCCTCTTCCTCCTCAGAGTATGATTGTGCTGGAGCATCTAGATTTTGTGGCTCTGGACCTGAGCTTGGTTCGGCCTCTGTATATTTTTCTTTCTTCTTCAGCAGCTCCACAGGTAGGATATAATGTGTTCCTGTCTTGCGCAGGTTATGTTTGACTCTTGGACATGACATGACTTCCCTATCAAAGGCCTCCTCATCCAAATAGAATGATAGCATTCTTGTGTGGAAATATTCCCTGCTCTCATGTCTTGGCCAGACAAATGTAAGGTGTCAGTTCATGCTGAAAGAAATATTTCTCGTATTACAGTTGAGGATCTCCTGTGGGATATGAAACCTCTGTGTTGCATTGATCAAGCCATTGTACCACTAGTAGTTCTCTCAGGTTCATGATGATCGAATTGAAAAAATTGATGAAGTATGATTTTGGCACAAATTGCATACCTCTGATTCCATCTGGAGCCATCTCCAAAAAAACATTTGTGTGCATCTGAGGAAACAAGGCTGAATCTGTGAGGTCAAGATCGAGGAGCTTAACATGCTCCACCTTCCCTTTGAGATCACCTATGATCTCGACTTGTGGGTCATAGGGCTCATCTGAAACCGATTCTTTAGAAATAGCGCTTTCGCTTGTTGTGGCTCTCGGCATTCACACTTCTGTGGCAGCTAAGGACTAGGGTTACGACTGCAGATTTCACAATGGTACAGGCTAGTTCACTCTGCTGAATTCGAAAATGGCTATGTTATTTTGTAACGATACATTCTCAGGCGAGTTCTCAGGGCCTTATACTTGGCTTAACAGGAAAGTTTAGTAATAACTGTTGGTGATCATGACCATATGGATGCAACTAGATTTGAGTTGTCCAACGGGATGGTTTAATAGGGTAAATCCCATTGGGTGATTCTAGAATTAACTTATTTTCATGAGTGGAGTAGGGACGTGGCCGATTTCAGAATTTTCTATTTGACGGGTGAGTATCCCAGCGTGAAATTCGATGGAATCTTTGCGTAACATGAATTTATGGCTTAACTGACCTTAGACAGGGTACCGAAATAGTAATAAAGGTTGTGACTAGACTGGGTTCGTGTGGAACATGGATTCAGATCGTACTTGAATTCATCCTCCCTCCGACCACAAAGGTTGTCCCCGTCATATTGATGACTGTTGTAATATCCCTAAGGTTGAACCCAATTGTAAATGTAAATGCAAATGTACTTAAGCTGGTAAGTTGTTTGATATCATTTTGTATGTGCATTTCATGGCATAGTGCGCACTTTTACTGTGCAGTAAAATGATGAAGTGTGCACATTCCTGGATACCACACGTAGCAACTTGACTGTGCACAATATTGAGGCCAGAGAGCCTTTTGTGTATATGTTACCTTTTATAGGCTGGTGAGCCAGTTATTTTAAGCTAGGATGCTTATGTTTTGATTAGGCCAGAGAGCCTAGATGTTAAAGGCCAGTGTGCCTATTTTTCTATATGTCTTATAATTAATATAAAATACATCGTTGCATGTAGAATGACCATGATAAAAGAGACGGGGGACTAAACCCCACTAGTTAGGGAAAGGGAGGGGCCTAAAAGTTAAGGAAAGGGGGATAAGATAGGGAGCTTAAGCCAAAAAGGAATATTATATTAATATTTCTTAAATCATAAAGTATGGATAATTATTTTATCCTAAGTTCTAAAGTTGGGGACAAGTAGGCCAAAGTAGCTCCCAACATGACAAGTGTCAAGTTGGGGACATGCATACATATTGTTGGGACTTAGTTGATTTTCCCATCTTTTCCATCATTCTTCCCATCATTCCTTCCATCATTCAGTCATCTAGTCAATCATCCATGAGCATGCACACACCCATTGAGATATCTTTCATATTTTCATGATTGTACCTGAACCTGTATCCATAGCCATTTTTGTGTTGGTGTATCTGGTTAGCTTGGGAGTTGGACTGAAGAAGCGGGTTGTCAGGCCCATGGGATATTGAAGAGGTGGGTTGTCGGGCCCGTGAGCAATTCTCTAGGTGAGAGAATTGTTGGGAGTTGATTTCCTGAAAGGTGCTAAACTACAGCTACAGGGCTCTAAGACTTCCTGTCTGGCCTGTTGTTAAAGCCCAGAAGGGAAGTGGGGTAGCTGAAGGACTGTTGAGAAGAAGAGGGGCACACTTCCTGGGTGGTACAGGCATGTGGGCAATGAGGGACTGTAGGTTGTTAGTTTGAGTTGGCACCTGTGACAAAGTCTTTTTTGTTGTCTATGAGCCTTTAGCTTGGTTAGGAATCCCTTTACCCGGGTGGATTTTAGTCCCAACTCAGGGGTGACTCACTGTTGAGAGTGATGAATAGTGTGGTCTAAGGCTGGGAGATTTGTGGAAGTTACGCACGCATTTGGTGACATTCTTACCAAGATAAGTGTCAATTGTGTGATAAATTTACATGTTGCAATGTTATTTACGTGCTTATTTTTATGGGTTATCATATGTGCGGTTATAACTATGTTTGTTTTTATGGGTATTTCCTGTATATGCTGCATGTATATGCTTACTGTTATTTCAGTGTGAATCTATGTATTTGCAGATGTATTTGTATGTTTACATTTTATATATAATGCTTCCGCAAGAGTTATGTGTGTGTATATTTTAATTGCATACATTTCGAAAAATTTATGTGGCATAGCTGAGTTGGATGTTGGGTATGTTACAGTATGTTCTGCAGAGAGAACAGTAAGAGTTCTCTGGCATAGCATGGCCCGGCATGGGTGGTTGAGGATGTTACAACATGGTATCAGAGCTTCAGTTTTCAACACTGAGCCTGGATGGGCCGAGAAAGTTGAGTTTAAGTGAAATGTCACAGAGGATTTATTTCAAAGTGGCCAAATTTCAGTTTGTAGAGCATCCATGGTAAAAAGGAACAACAATTGTACGGAATTGGGAAAAAAACCCAATTTATGTTGTTAAATTCATAGGAAAAATGATAAATTTGACCATGTGGTGAGATATTCTTGATTTAATATATGTTCTATCAAATTCAGACCTGGAATTAGTCGAATTTGAAGTCATAGTGAAGCTATGATAGTTGGAGTGAGTTTTATAATTAAAATTCTCAATTCGTGAATTGAGTTTGGGTAAATTCATTTCATAAATGTCAACCCACAACTATTTGTTGTTACAGAGGTTTAATTGGTGTTATCGAAGTGAAATTGAATAAATTTCATAGTTGCAGAATGTCTATGGTAGAAATGGGGAAAAAAGTTAAGCAAAAGCCCCAATTTTTGCAACGGAATTCACAAGGAATTGATTCGCATAAAAATGAATGTGCATAGGTGGGTGCACTAAAAATGCATGATGCACAGTGAAAAGCTTGTGATAGGTTAAAAGTGGCACTGCGCGGAAAAATGTTGGCGTGATGGTGTGTTCGCTAAATTTTGGCGTTGTGCGGAAAAATGTTGGTGTGCGGGTGCGCGCGCTAAATTTAACATTGTGCGGTGTGCATACGCATAAAAGGTGTGCATGGTGCACACACATATAATAAAGGCGTGCATGGTGCGCGTAGTATTGGCTAAGAGTGGAGAAACGTTGTTGGTATGCACGCAATGTGGTTATATGTTGTCATGCGACAGTTTAGTTAATGATACACGCAGAGTATTGGTGTGCTAAGAATATTGGCGCACGACACACAAGTAGTGCGTAGTTATTGGCGCGACATATAAGTGATACACAGTGTTTGTAGGTGCGCGAAGCATGATTTACCCTGTGTTTTTACTGTGCATGGTAAATATGGGTGTAAAAGTTGAAATATGTGTGCGTGAAGTTGTTTGAAGGGTGAACAATAGTAGAAAACCAGTGATTTTCTGCGACGTTTTATATCATTTGAACGTTATCTTTTTACAACGTGTTTTTGAGGCCCTTAAGAGCATCCTTAGCAATGCAAAAAAGCCACAAGAAAAGAGTGTGCCAAGGAACATTATTTTTCTATATCTCAAATAAAAGAGCTCGGAGAGAGATTTCTAATGGTGTAAATTGTTCATCAAACGGAGCTTTTATGATAAAGTTACAACACAAACAGTGGAGGGTAAATTTTAAAACCCATCTAACTTCAAAGAGCCATAACATTCTGCTCCGGAATCAGATTGAAGCATAGGAGAAGTCAATGGAAATATATGGAACCATAGAAGACATTCCAAGAGATGAATTAAATCTATGGGCATGTTAAAAGTTTTTAATATGGAAAAGAAGGTACCTATAGCATACCAGTTACAATATGGTATTTTGGTCTGGAATTTCAGCAGGATGTAATTAGCAGCCTAGAACCCAAAATGAGGTGAAACTGGGATAAAATGTCCATAAGATGTATATGAGGAAACCCAATTGAGATCCTATGAAAATTCCAAAGCAGTAGGTGCAAAAATGCATATTTATAGTGTAGAGTTGTGCCAAGTTGAAAAATGAATAGAAAACAAAAAATTAATGGGCAATTTTTAAATAGTCATTACTTTCTACTCAAGACTCAGAATCGAGCATGGGAGTAGGAGTTGGAAAGGTCTTGGATAGTCGAATCTAACTATCCACCTAGAAAATTGATCTGGGCATTCAATTTTTTAGGAAATCAGAAGAAATAATTCTGATATATTATTGAACCAGAATGGTTCATATTTTCATGAAATGGTTGAAACAATTAGCCTGACAAAGTTTTGTTGGCTGCACATTTTGCAGAGTTAAAAAAAAMTAGATTAGATAAAGATCAGCATAGAGTCCATAGGAATGGAAGAGGCACAAGGGAMTTACAGTCAAGAGGATGAGATTAGAGRGATGGATGTCCATTTGGGCATTGAAGGAACAAACTCCAATGGACATGGAGATGAAAGGAATGAAAACATGAATATGGCAGAGACCATTAAACATTTACARAAGGATGTCCAAAGCCATAAAGATGATAATTAAAGGATTATGAGAGCCAAGGAGCAGCARGATGACTTCAACTTGAATTTAATGCAGAGCTTGAACCGAATAGAAAAGAAGTTGGATAAAGAGAGTGGCTCAAGAAAATATGGAAKTCGCAGGCCTCCTGATGAGAAAACAAGAGCAAGAAGTGTTAGAAGAAATCACCACCACTCCCCGAGGCATTATAATAAGAGATCACACAACATCTCAAGTCCATCCCATGTTAGGAAGAACAAGAGTTCTAGGGTGGATGAGCTACGAGGAGAAATGAACAAAATCAAACCTCCTACATTTGATGGTGAGCACAAGAAGGATGTAGATGCAGAGACATGGTTGTTGGGCATGAGAAAATATTTTCAATTGCATAATTATTATTCTCATGCAGAAGGTAGAATTTCCATCTATCAACTCGAGGGAAAGGCATCCATGTGGTGGGATCAGCTTGTGCAGGTGCAGCACATTAAAGAGAAAATTGTTACTTGGAGGGAAATAAAGAAGTATTTTTAGAAGAAATACTTGACTAAGAGATACTATGAAAAGAAAATGAAAGAGTTATTTGAACTCAAGCTTGGGAGTATGACAATAGATGATCATGAAAGAAGGTTTGTAGAACTGTTGAAGTATGTCTCTTTCATCAAGGATGAGATAGTTAAGATTCAAAGGTATTTGAGTGGATTTCCATCATTCATCAGTGAAAAAATACAGTATGATGATCCAAAGACATTGGAGGAGACCATAAGGTGAGATAAATGCCTATATGATCAGCAAAAAGCAAGTCCAACTTTCCAAAAATCTTGGAAAGACAAAAATAAATTCAAGATGGATCAGAGGAAGAAGGGATCTAAGCCACCATTCTTAAGAAATAATCCATAGGGACAACAAACTCCTAGAGAGACTGGAATGGTTGAAACAAGGGGTCAAAGGCCAAGGTAGCCACCTATTCAATGTTGGGGTTGTAAAGGAGATCATATGTTCAAAGATTGTCCTCACAGAGGTGAAAAATGGAGAATTGTTCACAATGTATAGCAAGCTGAAACAGTGGAGAACATGGGCAAAAATGTACCAAGGATCTATGCAGCCCTGGACAACAAACAAGCAGAGTATCAGTCACACATGATTGAAGTGGAAGGTATGATCAACAACCAAACCATTTCTATTTTAATTGATTCAGGACCTAGTCATAGTTATATAGATCCTAATATGGTGGAAAGTTTTCATTTCCAATAAGCAAGCATGGAAAATCTTGGTTGGTGCAGATGGCGACTGGAGCCAAAAGACACGTTAATGAGATGGTTAAGTCATGTCTTGTGGACATGAATGGACTAAACACCAGGGAATATTTGAACCTCTTTCCTTTAGGTTCCTATGACTGTATAATTGAGATGGATTGGTTGGACCAACATCATGCTATCCTAGACTTTCATAAAAAGGAATTTACTTTCTTGGATGAGGAAGGGAACCTAAGGAGAGTGCAAGGAATTCCCAAGGCAGTAACCATTAGAGAAATTTCAGCATTGCAGCTGAAGAAATGTTACATAAAAGGGTGTCAAATATTTACAGTACATATGGAAGAGACACCTAAAGATAAGGTGCCAAACTTGAAAGATCATGAAGTTCTAGAATATTTTGAAGATGTGTTCAAGGAGGTACTAGGACTACCCCCAAAGAGAGATATTGATTTCTCTATAAATTTAATTCCTAGAGTAGCTCCAATTTCAAAGAATCCTTACAAAATGAGTACACCAGAGTTGAAGGAGTTGCAAATGAAACTTGAAGAGCTTCTGAAGAAGGGGTATATATGCCCAAGTGTGTCACCTTGGGGTGCCCCAGTCTTGTTCGTGAAGAAGAAAGATGGAACATTAAGATTGTGCATTGATTTCAGACAGTTGAATAAAGTGACTGTTAAGAACAAGTATCATGTGCCAAGGATTGATGATCTTTTTTACCAATTGAAGGATGCAAAGATATTTTCAAAGATAGATATCAGGTCAAGATACCATCAGGTAAGGATTAGAGAATAATATATTAGAAAGACCACCTTTAGGACAAGGTATGGTCATTATGAGTTCACAGTGGTACCATTTGGATTGTCAAATGCACCAGTGGTTTTCATGTGCTTAATGAATGGTGTTTTTTGAGAATATTTAGACAAGTTTGTCATTGTCTTTTTGGATGACATTCTTATATGCTTTAATTCAGAAGAAGAGCATGAGCATAATTTTAGAATGGTGTTGCAAGTATTAAGAGAGCATCAGTTGTATGCCAAGTTGAGCAAGTGCTCATTTTATCAGAAGCAAATCCATTATTTGGGACATATCATTTCAAATGAAGGGATAGAAGTGGATCCTGAGAAGATAGAATCCATTAGAGGATGTTTAGTGCCAAAGAATGTTACTGAGGTAAGATCATTCATGGGCCTTTCAGGCTACTATAGGATATTTATTGAAGGATTCTCAAAGATTTCACACCCAATCACTTCCTTACAAAAGAAGGGTGTGAAGTTTTAGTGGACATTGGATTGTGAAAAGAGTTTCCAACACTTGAAACAATTATTAACAAGTGCTCTAATACTAAGGATTGCAGACCCAAATGAAGACTTCATTGTATGCACAAATGCATGTAAAGAGGGACTTAGTGGAGTCCTCAGTCAAAATGGGTTTGTTATATGTTTTGAATCAAGGAAGTTGAAGGAGCATGAAAGACACTATGCCACTCATGATTTGGATTTGGAATCCATAGTGCATGCCTTGAGGAAATGGAGACACTACCTCATGGGGAAAAGGTTTGAGCTAAGAACAGACCATAATGGTCTGAAATATTTATTTGATCAGCTAACTCTAAATGCTAGGCAAACCAGATGGTTATAATTTCTAAGTAAATATGACTTTGATATAAATCATATCAAGGGGAAAGAGAACAAAGTGGTTGATGCACTCAGCAGAAGAGTGCATGAAATGCATTCTATGTTGGTTGTGGAGCTTGATTATCTTCCTGATTCAGGGGTCTTGTGTTTTTCAACCGTGTTTATACCCCATGAAGACTTTACACCCCAGAAGTATGTACACTCTTCCACGTGGGGGAGTGCATAAGGTGGGTACCCCCTCTACGGGGTCCAGGGGAGCTATCCCCCCAGCTGGGGGGTTCGAGGGCAAGCGGTCCCCCGAAGGAAAAATTTCCTTGTAAATGTATATTGTAATTTCATTGTAAATTTGGACCGTTCATTATAAGGTTGTAGATCTAACGATAGAAATTATGTTAGGGTTTTTCGCCCTAAAAGGAAACCCTCTGTTATGAGGGAAATGTATTGCGGCTATGCAACATAGTGAATATTGTATTCTAAGACGAGAGACTATGAGAGAAAGAAGAGGAAGTTACAGCGGGTTTGATGTAGGTTGTATCCCTTCATATGCTGGATAATAATAAAGGAAGGACCTGGCAATTTCTTTGGTGAACGTAGCCCACACTGGGCGAACCACGTAAATCTATGTCTCTATTGTATTGTGTATCTTCTGTGTTTTGTTTCCACATTTGTTTTATTTTATTGCTCCATGGTCCTATTTTTCTAACAACTGGTATCAGAGTGAAAGGTAACTCGCAGGAAAAGAGGGTTCGTGTTTCGAGTGGGAGCAATGTCAGAAGATGGAAAGTTTAGGGCCGAGAAATTTAACGGCCAAAACTACCAGTTATGGAAAATGAATATGGAAGTTATATCAGAAGGATCTATTCCTACCATTAGGTGGAGTAGCAAATAAGCCGACTGCCATAAAGGACGAAGAATGGGAGATTCTTGACAGAAAGGCTCTAGGAACGATATGGCTGAGCTTGGCAACATCGGTGGCTTTCAATATTTCAAAAGAAAAGACAACGAAGGATCTGATGGACGCGTTGGCCAAACTGTATGAAAAACCCTTAGCGTTCAATAAGGTATTTCTAATGAAGAGATTATTTAATATGAAGATGTCATAAGGTGGGTCTGTTGTAGATCATTTAAATGAATTTAATACGATTACTAATCAACTAATTCCTGTAAAAGTGGACTTTGATGATGAGGTTAGGGCTCTTCTAATCTTGTGCTCATTGCCAGAAAGATGGAACGTCTTGGTCATGGCTGTAAGTAACTCTGTCTCTAGTTAAAATACTTTAAAATTTGATGATGTTGTTGGTGTTATCTTTAGTGAGGAAATTCAATGGAAAATCACAGGTGAGACATCAGGTAATGCATTGACCATGGAGAACAGGGGAAGCCAAAAGGATAGAGGAAAGGGATCAGAGAACCGTGGGAATTCTAGGAAGGGAAAATCCAAATCCAGACTTGGAAAGATAGAGTGTTGGAATTGTGGGAGGAAAGGACATCTGAAGAAAGACTGCAGAGCTCCAAAGAAACAAAGAGATGGACACCAGGAGAGAAATCAGGAAGCAAATGTAACAGGTGTTGTGTTACAAGATGCTTTGATTCTTTCTGTAGATAATATTTCTGAGTCTTGGGTAGTAGATTCAGGGGATTCATTTCATGTCACACCTCATAAGAAACATTTTCTAGATTATGTTCAAGGTGATTTTGGACAGGTTCATTTGGGCGATGATGCACCATGCAAAATTGTTGGAATGGGAAAGGTAAAAATAAAGCAACGCAATGGAAAC
>JZKD02S1594802.1:1681449-1696509 GCA_000966675.3 Picea glauca | reverse complement strand
CATGAGAATTCCATCAATATATAGGAGAGAATGAGATGGTTACTTGGATAAGAATGATCCCACAATATCAGGGAAACCAGTTAAAGGATAACCATTTGAATGCCAACCCATTCTTCTAGAAGATTCCCTTCTAGAACCATCGAGACTTCATCTTTTTCCAAGCTGTAGAACAAGTTCACACCCTAGCTATGTAGCACAGTGTGAGAAGTTCGCACCCTAGCTTAAGGCAGCTTGTGAGAATGGGTCATTCTCACACCCTAGGATATTAGCAACCTGCGAACTCTCTTCAAAAGTAAGTTTTCTGGGAAGAGATGAATGTTACTTTTCTTAGGAGAAAGTTCTTATGAGGAGCCTGAGTACACCATCATCAATACATCATCAAGACTGACTAAAATCATGGGTAACAGTGGTTCCACTGGAAATTCAAGTAAAAGTATAAGTTCAACTAGTATTAGTCAAGTATCTACATCGTGCGAAGGTGGTAGTACACCAAAATTCACAATGGTAGGAGTAGATCCAACTATTCGGTTACTAGAATTCCATGGAGAAGGGTCAAAGGACCCAAAGAAGCACTTGTTTATTTGTGAGAAGATTTGGGAAGCTAAGAAAATTACAGATGAAGATACAAAAGTGACGTAGTTTGCGATCACATTTAGAGACCGCTCACTGGAATGGTATATGAACCTCGTAGTAAACAATCCACAAGGAGCACCTACAACTATCGTAGATGAAAATAAGGCATTCATAAATGAATTTCAATGACCTAGTTCAAAGGACCAGTTCATGAATGGGATGATAGAGATAAAAAAAAATCCAGGTGATTTTGTTTGGGAGGTTGATAAAAAGTTCAAGAGACTAAAAGGTAAGTTGAATTATCCTATATATGCAACACATACACTTATATGTTAATTCTTTATTGGCACATTTGAAGTATCCATTGAGGCAACAAAAGTTTCAAACTTAGGCTGAGGCCTTGCAAGTAGCCTTGCATTTAGAGGAAAATAAATATAAGCATATAGATCCAACTGTGGAAGAGATGAGAGAAGATCTGAAGAACATAACATTTCCATTGAATCAGGATAAGGGAAAGGAAAAGAGGGAATATGTATGGTGCACATTATGTAGAACAAAAGGTCATCACAAGAATGAGTGCCCAACCTTTGTGCAATACTTGGGGACATAAATTCTGAATCCTTTACCCACAGGATGACCATGGTGTGAGATATGTAGAACACATGGATACTATCCTTATCATTGTCCCATGATGCAAAAGTATAAAATGGTGCCCAAGACTACATTTTGCAAATTTTGTAAGTCGGTTGGACATGAAGACAAATATTGTAGAAACTTGGAAATAATGAAGGAGAGGACATCAAATACTTATAGGGTGTAGGATGAATTAATGACATGAATACCACACAACATCCATAGTATAATAATGCACAACAGTTTACAATGCAGCCACAATATAATAACACACAACCGTTTGGAGCACCATCACAGTATAACAACACACAACAATTTACAGATCCACTGTAGTATAATAATGCACAACCGAAGTACAATCATGCACCAAAGGATAATACACCGCGTGGAGACAATCAAGGAAACAAAGGTGGCTTCATAGGAGGAGTGTAAGGATCCCATTGTTACGACTACATGCGACGCGACACAAAGCAATTTTTTTTGTTTTATTTAAGTAGGAAGGAAATCGACGACAACAGTTAAACACCATAACTTGACAACGAACACAACACACGCATATTAGGAAACATACAACAATGACTCAACACACTAGCACATTGTGCAACTATACAAAACATGTGATAATCAATAGACAGATAAAAATGACTACCTGCCCGACACAAGCAAGACAACACCTACAAGCTAAAGGACAACATCAACAACCCGACACAGTGGCTTCGACGAACAGTAACTAGAAACCTCTACGACGCCCAAAACCAGATGCATTAAGGCATTACAAACCAAGTACCAACATTCGTTACAATGAACAATACGCCCACATCGGGAAGCACAAGACTGTGGCCCGATTATCATTTGTGTCTATCCATCAGGGTATGCAATGATCCCCTCATTAGGAATCATTTCGTCACAAGGCATTAGGCGTAATGGTCACCAAGACGCTACATAACATATCTAAACCAATATCCCAAGAAAAATCCAACGCGCTAGGAGACCGAATTAACTATCAAACATGAAGACTATACCCAAGCACCCACTCGACAAGTCAACAAGATGCAAGGGAAATTGGACTACTATAACAATCACACATCATAATAACTTCTTGGTGCAACAAATTCTATGAAAACATACATCAATCTGTACACATTAAAAATAATTATTATCAAAACAAATAGTTCATTGTAACTATTTTCCAATTCCAGATATCCGATAAGTATTTTCCTAAGGATGAATTCACTATCTTTTGAATTGAAAAAATTATGAAACATGTCGTTTAAAAAAATATAAAACATGTCTTTTAAAACTGAATTCGCTATCTTTTAAATGAAAACAAAATATTGTAGACCTTTAAACAATACAATTCACTATCTAAAGGAACACAGATAAAGTTGCTATCTATGTGATCTATATAATAAAATAAATGCTAAATCGCTGTCAATAATAAATGGTATCGCAACTCATATGCCAATCAATCAACACGATTCAATTGCAAACAAATCACAGTCATGCAATATTAAATTTCTATTCAATTCAATCAAATGCAGTCATACAAATGCAATCAAACACATTCATACAAATGCAATCATCAAAACACAGTCATACAAATGCAATCAAACACAGTCATCAAAATGCAGTCATGAAGTATGATGAAGTATTCAATGTCTATGATAAACACATTGTCTATATGATAAATTGGATGAAAACGCAGTCTAAATATACGTTTCCTAGCACTGATACACTGTCTAGAATTTATACGCATTCTAAATATATGCTGTCTAAATAATATGTATGATATCGCTATATCATGATTAAAATTTGTGGAATCGCTGTCAGATTATCAATTGTAATTGCTGTTTATTATATATTATAAAATTGCTGTCTTATTATATTATAAAAATTGATGGCTATTTTATCATATTGTAAATCTATGTTTATTATATATAAAATTGCTGCCCTACATATATTAAAAATGTTGTCTATTAAATACTGACATCTAATAATGATATTGCTGAGCGAAAATATGAGTTCGTTGTGTGTTATGATATCGCCATTTAAAATGATAACGCTGGGTAGTGTGATATCGCTGTGTAAAAGGATATCGCTGTGCAATATATATATATATATATATATATATATGTCATTTAAGTACATGATAATGCTGCACATTAAATACATGATGATGTTGTCTATCACCCATATGATACGGATGTCCATTAATACATAACAAAATCACTATCCATTGATACATCCCCAAAAATCCACCCATTAATACATAACAAAATCGCAGACTTATAAAAAACGCAGACATATCAAATGTTGTCATACAATCAAGATTATTGTCCATTAATGAATCTAAGTCAACAATGATATCTCTGTCCAACATAATATTTCTGTCCATTGCTATTCGCTGTCAACAAAATTAAAAACGTAGGTATATCAATAATGAAATTCGTTGCTAAATATATTGATTTGTACTAACATTCATAGATGAGATGTCGCTATGTAAATGCCACGAAAATCATAATGTGAATACTGTGTGATGTGCCAAAAAAATCTTAGTGTGAATGCTGAGAATTGTGCCACGAAATTAGTGGTGTGAATGCTGGGTAATGTGCCATGAAATTAGTGGTGTGAATGTTGGGTAATGTGCCATGAAAATCATGGTGTAACCGCTATGTAAATGCCCAAAAAATCGTGGGGTGAGTGCTATGTCACATTCTAAGAAAACCATCCAGAAACAAAATCGATGTCAATCAAATTCGCTGAGTAATTATATTTAAAAGGGAAAAATTTGAAACTTTAGTCAAATAAATATCTACCCAACAAAGGTGCTGTGTAAATAAATTTAAAAATGAAAATAAAACTCTACAAGAATGGATCTCTGCGTATTAACCATAAGGATCCAAAACTAAGGAACAGTAAAATCCAAACCAGAATGCTGTGTAAAAACTGGTGAAAGGTTGTGTAAAACGCCAAGCAAATGTGGTGTGAAAGCTGTCTATAAAAAGAGAATCGCAGGGTAAAATTTTTGGGGAGGACGCAGAGATTTGCATAAAATAAAACACCGAGATCAGAGGTTAATCATTCAGAGATGAATCAATCAAAACACATAGATACTCATTCACAAGAAGTTACAAAGACTAATAATTCAACAATGAATCAATCACACACAGAGATAAGTAAGGGATAGATAGCTGGGCGAAAACTTGTCCTTCACTTTTTATCCATGCACAGGAAAGCAGGGCATTTGAATCTATAAGTCTTTAAACACCAGAGTGACGACCATTGATTTGACTCCTAGCCGACTACTCAAGCACAAACTAATAACTTAAGGATAAGGGATAGAAGATAAAAACTCAAATTTTCTTCGTATTAATAAATAAAAACAAATGCATAGAAGTCATTGCAATCATAGGTTGGGGTCGCCATGGGAAATCAATTCAGAATACAATGAGTAAGGGGATTACAAATAACGTAGGAAAGCAAGTGCAATAAATCTCATGGAAATGAAATATTCAACCGAGCACAGAAAAATAACATGTGTAAATTAAATTTCATTGCAAGTAACAACTTTAACAGGTGTACCTTAGTCAAATGCAAATGCTCTGAAGTTGCTGTCCCACACGTGATCCGTCCATCTTCCGCTTTTTGACCGATGTGACCTTATTGGTACCTCCTAGCCAATGCTAGGGGTACTCTTCTTCCCCTTGAGCCCCTCGAGCTGCAAAGGGGAAACACACATAATACCAGAGAATGATAGCACCCAACTCACCTCGCAAGGTCGAGCTACCACTTGTTACGCAAGTTGGGTATCCCAAATCCCACAAGAGAATGTTCATTCAAGATAAAATTTCAGCAGCGTAATGTTACACAAAAAGATCAGATCCATAATCCTCCTCCTCCATCCTTTTTATAGAGTTTTCAAGTAATTAGTTTCCTAAATTCTCATTAAATTCCTTTTTCATTTAATTAATTTCGAAAAACCTCCCCCGTACACATGTCGCCCGATACCCCCTAGTTGCACCAAAAATCAATTTTATTAATTAATTAAATGTTCCTATTTCCCTCATCCACCTAAGAGCATTCCTAAAAATGCTCCTCGGTGTCCAAAAATTCCCTTACCCTTCTTAAATGACTTATGCCTTACTTAATTCCTAGTTGAGTTCATAATTAGAAAGTTCCAAAGGCAAGATTCCTTACTAAGTTAGACATTTAACTTTTTCTTTACGTTTCCCCTTTTCTTTAAGTTTCCTATTTCTTTTAAATTTCCCCCTTTTTCCTTTTTAACTAAAAATCAATTTAGCAAGTGTAGATAAAACAACCATTTACCCTTTTTCATTTTTAATTAACAAATAATTTAGCAACTGTAGATAAAAACAACCATTTACCCTTTTTCCTTTTTATTTAAAAATTAATTTAGCAAGTGTAGATAAAAAAACAACCATTTACCCTCTTTTCTTTTTAACTAAAAATTAAATTAGAAAATGTAGATGAAAACAACCATTACCCCTTTTTAAAAATTTAATCCTCCAATATAATTTTGACTTTAATATATAAGTTTGAATTTCTTACATGTTTATTTTTTTTTGACCACAAGTTCTACTTAGACCTAGGTTTTAATTTCACTAGGCCGGGCAACATTTTTTTATTAGGGAAAATTGTTTTTAAACCTTACTTATCATATCATTCAATTTAAGGCTGACTAGGTCTATTCGCTTACCAGTTAAAATCGTGACATGCCCTTCAGGACACACTACGTGCTCCAAGGGTGCCACTCGCCTCTTTCCGTTTTCCTTGCGTGACGTGCCCTTCAGGACGCACTATGTGCTCCAAGAGTGCCACTTGCCTCTTTCCATTTTCCTTGCGCGACATGCCCTTCAGGACACACTACATGCTCCAAGGGTGCTACTCGCGTCTTGACTGACTTTGGTAGATGTCAAACCCCTGGAGTCAATACTCTGCCTGGTGATCTTGTGGGAGACTAAGGGCCTCTAAGGAACAATGCCCCTGCCTTATTGCACACCCCTTATAATCATCATGATTGACTTTCACAGTCTTCCCTCACGACATCGTGGGTCTTCTTGAACTAGGTAATCGTTAACCTACAGTTCGATCCACGCTGAGAGTGCTAGTAGGATGTGGTAGGGCTGCTGCCACACCTCTCCCTCAATGTCTCTGGTTGTCTTGTGTGACCCCTCTAATCCATATGTGAGTCTGGTCGGAAAGCTATCGTCAACCTCCATCCATCAACAAATCATGTCAACAATAATAATCAATCATCATAACATCTATTCATATGTACATATGTCACATCAACAACATTCAAACCCAATAGTCCACTTTCTAACTCGATCTAGAGTCCATGGGGTTTCATTGATGCCTCTACATCCTTGAGGTCCAAAGTCTTTCACACTAAGGAGAACCCAGTCAATAACACCTGTCTATGTAAATACAACAAAATAACATATCATCAAATCCATCATATCTCATAATCATAATAGAAATGACCAATAATATAATAACCTGGATCACTTGCAAGAAAGTGTCCTCAAATAATAAGTTCGCTTAGTGCGCGTAAGAGCGGGATGTTACATACATCCCCTCTTGGTTGAAACTTTGTCCCAAAGTTTCAAAATATATAAGTGATGAAATAAAGTGTATCACAATATCATAAGTCTACCTATTAAACAAAAATGGAAACTGCTGTTGGATATCATATGCGTTCTCCCAGGTTGCCAAGTGTGGACTATAGTTGTCCCACTGGACCTTGAACTGATCTACTGTTCGATGCCATAGCTGTCGAATGTGATGGTCCAGGATGCGGATTGACTCCACCATGAGCACACCCTCATCAGATACCTACAAGGAACTCATGTCAATAACATGTGTAGGATCACTAATATAATGTCTCAAAACAGATACATGAAAAACATTGTGCATATGTCTCAAAGAATTAGGTAAGGCTAGTCGATAGTCCATGAGCCCCTTCTTTTCCACAATCTTGAAAGGTCCCATGAGCCTAGGGGAGAGTTTATCACCCTTTCCAAACTTGATCTAACTCTTATGTGGTTTCACCCACAAGAAGACTTGATCTCCAACTTCATAACTATGGTCGACAAGATGCGCATTGGCATAACTCTTCTACCGATCCCATGCTTCTTTGATCCTTTGTCTTATTGTTTGCATTTGATATTCCAATTCTTGAATCACTTTTGGCCCCACCAGGACCCTATCCTCAAGCTGATCCCAACTCAAAGGCGCCCGACATGGTCGCTCGTAAAGAAACTCGAAAGGCACCATCTTAATGGTGCTTTGATAACTGTTGTTATATGAAAATTCTACCAATCGCAAGAATTCTTCCCAATGTTTTTGTTGGTCCATCACGTACATACGCAACATGTTCTCCAAGATTTGGTTTATTCATTCCATCTTCCCGTCTATCTCTGGGTGATATGTGGTACTAAAGTTAAGTTGGGTTCCCAAGGGCTCTTGGAAACTAGTCCAAAATTGTCCAATAAACACTGATCCTCGATCAAATATAATCCTCTTAGGCACGCCCAACCTCACAATCTCACTAATTAAAACTCTAGCTATGTCAGGTGCCTGATACATCGTACACACATGAATAAAATGAGCACTCTTCATCAGAGTGTCAAATACCACAAAAATTGAGTCATGTCTCCTTGCCATCAGTAGAAATCCAACAATGAAGTCCATCGAAATGACCTCCCATTTCGATTCCGGAATAACGTGTGGCTTTAGTAATCCTGCCGGATGTCTATGTTCAACCTTCACCTGCTGAAATTCTAGACATCTTTCCACGTAGTTGACTATGTCTGACTTCATTCCCTTCCATAAGAATAAGGGTTTAAGGTCTGCCCTCATCTTCGTGACTCCAGTATGAGCCATATACACTTCTCTATGAGTCTCGTTTAGGATAAAACTCCTCAACTAGTCGTTGGGAGGTACGTAAATTCGATTTTTAAATCTCAATAATCCGTCGTCATCCAACGCAAATCCTTCAAATATTGGTACCATCATTTTGTTTTGTCCGATAAAATCCTTGACCTCTTTGTACCAGTTATCGTCGCGTTGTAAAGTTAGAATCTTTTCACATAGATTCGTCTGAAGAGGCATGACTGAAAAGATGTGTGGTCTCCGACTCAATGCATCTGCCACTCAGTTCACTGTTCTTTTTATGTAAGTAATCTCTAAATCATACTCACTAAGCAATTCCGACCAACTCCGTTGTCGTGCGTTCAAGTCACTTTGCGTAAATATGTGTTGTAGTCCATAGTGGTCTATTTTTAGTTCAAATTTTCGTCCAATAAGGTAGTGTCTCCAAAATCTCAAGGCATAAACAATGGCTAACAACTCCAAATCATGCATCGCATAGTTCTCCTCATGCCTTCTCAACTTTCTCGAGATGTAAGCAATCACTTGACCGTCTTGTATCAAGACTCCACCTAAGCCTTCTTTGGATGCATCAGTGCATACCAAGAAGTCCACATCCATGTCAGGAAACTTTAGTATCGGTGTTGTTGTCAATAGTTTTTTGAGCCTAAAAAATGCTTCCACACATTTCTTGGTCCAAAAAAACTTCTTGTTCTTCTTCTGCAATTCTGTAATCAGATTTTCTATCTTCGAAAAACCCTTGAGGAACCGTTGATAATATCCCGCTAAACCCATGAAGCTACGCACTTCAGGGAAATTCGTCGGTGCAAGCCATTCCATAATAGTCTCTACCTTTGCTGGATCCACGACGATACCTTCGTCGGAGATGAAATTCCCTAAGTAGCGAATCTTCGATTGATAAAACAAGCATTTAGACAATTTCCCATACAATTTGTTCTCTCGTAGACACTGTAGTACCAAGCGCACGTGCTCATAATGATCCTCCATCGTCCGAGAGTAAATCAAAATATCGTCAATGAGTACTTGGACGGACATGTCCAAGTATTCGCGGAACACCCCGTTCATCAAACTCATAGATACCCTAGGGGCGTTTGTCAGTCCAAAAGGTAAGATAGTAAACTCGTAATGTCCAAACCTCATCTTAAAGATAGTCTTAGAGATGTCATCCTCTTTGATCCATAATTGGTGATACCCTGATCTTAAGTTGATCTTTGAAAACACCATCACATATTTCATATGATCAAACAGATCATCAATCCTTGGCAACGAATATTGATTCTTGATTGTTTCCTTGTTCAATTGACGGCAGTCAATGTAGATTATCCACGACCCATCATTATTTCATATGAATATAACAGGCGCACCCCACAAAGACACACTTGGACGTATGATTCCTAGGTCCAACAACTCCTTCAGTTGAATTTTCAACTTCTATAACTCCAGGGTCAACATCTGATAAGGCATTCTTTCTATTGGTTCAGTCCCCGGTTTTAGGTCTATCGTAAAATCCAATTCCCTCTTTGGCGGAATCCTAGATAACTCCTCCGGGAATACATCTGAAAACTTTATCACCACCGGAAGGTGTTCTAGACCTTCTGCTACTCCCTTCTCATTTAACGCAAGGATCACATAAATATTACATCGCTTGCGCATGCTCTTCCGTAGCTGCAAAGAAGAGATTAACCTAAGGGAAACTCCCTTGTTCCGACCTACAATCATGCATCTTCGTCCCTCATCATCGACCAAGCTCAACTTTTTCTTCTTACAGTTGAGTATCGCCTCATGCGATTCCAACTAGTCCATACTGATCACGACGTCATGAGATCCTAAGATCATGACATACAAGTTGGCCTTGATGACAAACTCTCCCAGGTTAAGGATACAACATGTAACCTTCCCACCAACCTTCTGTTTAGCTTTCGAAGCCATTTCTACAAAGATAAACTCGTCCCGTTTGACTTCCTTTACCTTAATTATTTTTAGCGATGCACCAGAAATCAAACTCTCTGTACCACCTGGATCTATCAAAATACTAAGGGTATGGTCAACAACGTTACCTGATGTCTCAAGAACAGTCGACTGGCACTATGCCTGTTGGTTATTCACCGCTGCATGAATTCGATGGGCCTTGCCCAAATCTCCCACGGTAGTGGGTCCGACTGATCCAGATGCTCAAGTCCTCTCCACTGGGTAGTCACATTGGTAATGTGGCTCCCCACATGTCCAACACCCTTTCTTCGGTGTAGTACTCCTGGTACCCAAAGTAGAAGTTGATGGCCCAATGACCTAGAATCCTGGTCTGTTATGCTGAACATGCCTAAACTGCTACTGTTGCGATTGACACTATTGCTGGTGCTATGGTCCTCGGTAAGGAGTCCACTGCTGAAAGTGGATCCTCTTTGGAAGCCACGATATTCTTGTGAGTGTCTAGTTGGTGTATGACATTGCTGTGCACCAGATGACACCTGCCTGATTGGTCTTGCTGGAGTCCTGCTTTGAACCCTACTAATAAGCTCCTCCTCTGCTATGAGGGTCTTTTGGATGACATCATGCAAGGTTTGAGGCATCTGAATCCTAACCTTTTCACGAATGTTGACATTAAGGCCAAACAAGAACCTGTTGAACTTAAGTTTCTTCCTCATCTTCCTCCATGATGTCCTCTAACCATGATTACCTACACGAATACAAATAAATTTAATTAGCAACCTTATAATCAAAATCAAATCAACAAAATCCGTAGTGATTCCAAGTCGCGGGTTGAACCCGCTCTTATACCATATGTAACGATCCCATCATTATGACTACATGTGACGCAACACAATTTTTTTTGTTTTGTTTTATTTGAGCAGGAAGGAAATTGATGACAACAGTTAAACAACACAACTTGATGATGAACACACCGAACACAGATCGAGAAACATACAACAACGACTTAGCACACTAGCACATCGTGCAACTGTATGAAACATGCAATAATCAATAGATAGATAAAAACGACTACCCGCCCGAGACAAGAAAGACAACACCTACAAGCTAAAGGACAACATCAACAACCCGACATAGTGGCTTCGATGGCCAATAACTAGAAACCTCTACAACATGCAAAACCAAACACATTAAGGCGTTACAAACCAAGTACCAACATCCATTACAACGAACAATACGCCCACATCATGAAGCACAAGACTCCGTCCCGGTTATCATTCATGTCTATTCATCAGGGCGCACAATGATCCCCTCATTAGGAATCATGCCGTCACAAGGTGGTAGGTGTAACAATCACCAAGGTGCTACATAACATATCTAGACTAGTATCCCAAGAAAAATCCAACACTCTAGGAGACCGAATTAACTGCCAAACATGAAGACTATGCCTAAGCACCCACTCGGCAAGTCAACAAGACGTAAGGGAAATCTGACTACTACAACAATCATACATCATAGTAACTTCTTGGCGCAACAAATTCTATGCAAACATACATCAATCTGAACACATTAAAAATAATTATTATCAAAACAAATAGTTCATTGTAACTATTTTCCAATTCCAGATATCCGATAAGTATTTTCCTAAGGATGAATTCACTATCTTTTAAAATGAAACAATTATGAAACATGTCTTTTAAAATTAAATTCACTATCTTTTAAACATAAACAAAATATCGCAGATCTTTAAACAATATAATTCTCTATCTAAAGGAACGCATACAAAGTTGCTATCTATGTGATCTATATAATAAAATTAATGCTAAATCACTGTCAATAATAAATGGTATCACAACTCATATGCTAATCAATCAATGTGATTCAATTGTAAACAAATCACAGTCATGCAATATTAAATTCCTATTCAATGCAATCAAAACACAGTCATACGAATGCAATCAAATGCAATCATACAAATGAAATCATACAAATGCAGTCATCAAAATGCAGTCATACAAATGAAATCAAACGTAGTCATCAAAACACAGTCATGAAGTATGATGAAGTATTCACTATCTATGATAAACATGTTGTCTATATGATAAATTGGATGAAAATGCAGTGTAAATATATGTTGCCTAGCACTGATACGTTGTCTAGCATTTATACACATTCTAAATATATGTTGTCTAGATATATGTTGTCTAAATAATATGTATGATATCGCTGTATCATAATTAAAATTTGTGGAATCGCTGTCAAATTATCAATTGTAATTGTTGTTTATTATATATTATAAAATTGTTGTCTTATTATATTATAAAATTGTTGGCTATTATATCATATTGTAAATCGCTATTATTATATATATAATTGCTGCCCTACATATATTAAAAACATTGTCTATTAAATACTGACATCTAAAAATGATATTGCTGAGTGAAAATAATGATATTGCTGAGCGAAAATATTGCACCCAACTCGCCTCACAAGGTTGATATACCACTCGTTACCCGAGCTGGGTATCCCAACTCTCACAAGAGAAAGTTTAGTCAAGAAAAAATTTCAGCAGCGTAACGTTACACAAAAATATCAGATCCATACTCCTCCTCCATCCTTTTTATAGAGTTTTCAAGTAATTAGTTTCCCAAATTCTCATCAAATTCCTTTTTCATTTAATTAATTTTGGAAAGCCTCCCTCATAGACATGTCTCCTGATCCCCCTAGTTTCACCAGAAAATCAATTTTATTTATTAATTAAATATTCCTATTTCCCTCATCCACCTAAGAGCATTCCTAAAAACGCTCCTTGGTGTCGCAAAATTTCATTACACTTATTAAATGACTTACACCTTACTTAATTCCTAGTTGAGTTCATAATTAGAAAGTTCCAAAGGCAAGATTCCTTACTAAGTTAGACATTTAGTTTTTTCTTTACGTTTCCCCTTTTCTTTAAGCTTCCTATTTCTTTTAAGTTTCCCCCTTTTTCCTTTTTAACTAAAAATCAATTTAGCAAGTGTAGATAAAACAACCATTTACCCTTTTTCATTTTTAATTAAAAATTAATTTAGCAACTGTAGATAAAAACAACCATTTACCCTTTTTCCTTTTTAATTAAAAATTAATTTAGCGAGTGTAGATAAAAAAACAACCATTTACCCTCTTTTCTTTTTAACTAAAAATTAAATTAGAAAATGTAGATAAAAATAACCATTATCCCTTTTTAAAAATTTAATCCTCCAATATAATTTTGACTTTAATATATAAGTTTGAATTTCTTACATGTTTATTTATTATTTTTTTTTTTTGACCACAAGTTCTACTTAGACCTAGGTTTTAATTTCACTAGGTTGGACAACATTTTTTTTATTAGGGAATTTTTTTTTTAAACCTTACTTATCACATCATTCAATTTAAGGCCGACTAGGTTTATTCACTTACCAGTTAAAATCGCGACGTGCCCTTCAGGACACACTACGTGCTCCAAGGGTGCCACTAGCCTCTTTCCATTTTCCTTGCATGACGTGCCCTTCAGGATGCACTATGTGCTCCAAGGGTGCCACTCGACTCTTTCCGTTTTCCTTGCGCGACGTTCCCTTTAGGATGCACTACGTGCTCCAAGGTGCCACTAGCCTCTTGACTGAATTTGATAGATGTCAAACCCTTGGATTCAATACTCTGCCAGGTGATCTTGTGGGAGACTAAGGGCCTCTAAGGAATAAGGCCCCTGCCTTATTGCACGCCACTTAGAATCATCGTGAGCAACTATCACAGTCTTCCCTCATGACATCGTGGGTAATATTGAACTAGGTAATCATTAACCTACAGTTCGAGCCACGACGAGAGTGCTAGTAGGTCGTGGTAGGGCCGCTGCCACACCTCTCCCTCAATGTCTCTGGTTGTCTTGCGTGACCCCTCTACTGCATATGTGAGTCTGGTCGACAAGCTATTGTCAACCTGCATCCATCAATGAATCATGTCAACAATAATAAATCAATAATCATAAAATCTAATCATATCTACATATGTCACATCAACAACATTCAAACCCAACAGTCCACTCCCTGACTCGATTTGGAGTCCAAGGGGTTTGATCGATGCCTCTGTATCCTTGAGATACAAAGTCTTACACACTCAGGAGAACCCAGTCAATAACACCTATCTATGTAAATACAAAAAAATAACATATCATCAAATCCATCATATCTCATAATCATAATCAAAATGACCAATAGTATAATAACCCAGATCACTTGCAAGCAAGTGTCTTCAAAGAATAAGTTCACTCAGTGTGCATAAGAGCGAGATGTTACAAGGAGGTCATGGAGGATAAGGATATGGAGGAATTAGAGGACCAATAGTTTGTCATAACTGCCAGAAACATGGACCCTATGCAAGGGATTGCCCAAAACCACAAGCAACATGTATATATTGTCGCGAACAGATCATGAGACAAAAGACCGTTCGACACTTCTGGTAAAGATAAAATACAAAAGGAACCAGAACAATCAGAATGTCCAATGGATTGCCATGGATAACATAGAAGAGGATGGGAATAAGATTAATATAGTTACTAGAGGTGGAACCAAGACAAGAGTAGATGCAAAGAAGAAGGATCATGACTAGTACCAGTGGGTCAGAAAGAATACAACACCAGAATATAATTTTGATGGACACAAAGAGAAGTAGACATTCAAGGAAGTTAGACATGATATTTTGAAGGAGAATATTGCGTCTACTTCAGGAACAATTCTAGGAGATGATGTACCAGTCTATGACATGCCCAACTTATTTTATCAGACCAAGAAGGATCAACCATCAGAACAAGTAAGTAATTTGGGAAACTTTTTGGGGTCTTGTGTGAATTTGTTGAATGATAAAAACTCCTTACAAGTATTACCGAGTATGTTAAAAAATTGCAATTCTGGAGAAGAGATGAAACTAGAACAAAAGAGAGAAGACACAATTTTAAGGATTGAAATTTATATTAATATGTAGAAACTTGGGATAATTTTA
>JZKD02S1594802.1:1671371-1681439 GCA_000966675.3 Picea glauca | reverse complement strand
GTGATCATAAGGATACATAAATATATCCTAACATGAGTGGGAGTTTAAGTCACAATGGTGGTGATTCTAGGTATGTTGACATGATTTTTATAGCTCAAGTTTACAATTGATGATGTTCAGTATGTTTTTTTATGTTCACCAATTGACCTAGAAGAAAAGAAGGCATGTTAGATATAGGAAAGAACTATTTCTCAAAGTGTTCACAACCAAACAAGATTGACATGAAGGAAAGGCTACTATAATCCAACAAAGAAACATCGCATATAATGAAGACATTTTCATTTTAAGATGATTGAGTAGTCTTGAATATATGTAAAGGGTGCATAGAAGTAATGCTTGAAGTTTTCAGTGATGACACAGCTACTATGAAATCTTGGGTTGACTCTCTCATGCATCCCCAAGGAATTTCAGTGTTTGGGTAGAAACATCAATTCTATGGATTGAAGCATTAGTTTTGTAGAATTTCTAGTTATCTAAGGAGTTATTGGCAAACAACTTCTTCAAAATGTTTTGATCACAAAGAACTTGGAAAGTGTTGAGCATAACCTACACATGGTATTTGTAGCTTTTCTAAAAAACATTGAATCAAAAAGTGGATATATGCTTGAACAAATGATCTAGCTTAACCTTCAATCTAATGAACATGCCAAACAAATAGTTTGAAATGTATACGAGGAAAAGGAAAATTTATTTTAAAATTTGGTATACATGGTGAGGAGAGAGCTCTAGAATGATCTTCATTTGAAGTTTGAATATGAGTTCAAAGAAATATCAAAGCTCATATGATCATTCCTATTTTCACCAATCCAATGGGATTAGTTAAATTTGTTGAACCTAACACATAAATACTAATGAAAAAATGTTAGATTTCAAGTTACTCTAGAAGTGTTTACACCATGTTTTGGGGTGCTTCATGAGATTTTGGGTCGGATGATGGGGGAGAGAACACCTCCAATGACTTCAAGGAATTTTTCAAGGAGGCGGGGATCAAGAGGGAGTTGACAGTCTCATACAACCCTCAGTAGAATGGGCTTGTGAAGAGAAAGAACTAGTCCATCATCGATTATGCCAGGGCTATGATACACGATCAGGATTTTCCTATGTTTCTTTGGGTAGAGGAATATAACATAGAAGTATATGTGTAGAACATGAGTCCTCATAGGATATTGGGGGACAAGGCTCCGAAGGACGAATTCTCTTGAGTGAAGCCAGAGATATAACATTTCAGGATATTTGGTTTTCTAGTCTACATCCATGTGCTTGTGGAGAAAAGGATGAAGTTGGAGCCTTAAGGACAGAATGGTATATTTTTGGGGTGCAATAAGACCTCGAAGGCTTACAATATCTTCATACCAATGCAATGGAAGACATTTGTGAGAAGATATGTTAAGTTCGAGGAGAAGTTGGCATATAGGAAATATCAAGAGTCACTGGTAGTGGAAGAGGACAAGGAGTAGGGAGCTCTAAAGGATGAGTAGTGCTCAGCAACTTCCAGTTCAAGAAGTCAGACTTCAAGAGGGGAAGAGGATTGATCTCCTTCCATTTATGTTGGGAGATCCAGGTGGTTATTATAGACATTGAGGGATGCAGTTGAGGCTCCTAGGAATGTAGTCAAGGAGAGAAGGCCTTCAATGAAGTTTCCTAACTATATAGCGCTTATGAGTAGCATCATTGATGTTGAGCCTTCCATTTTTCAGGAAGCGATATATCAGTAAGTTTGGAAGGATTCCATCATGGAGAAATACACCTCTATCATGAGGAATGATGTTTGGGACTTAGTGTTGACACCAAAGGGGAAGTTAGTGGTTAGTTCCATGTGGCTCTTCAAGATCAAGTATGTTTAAGATGGTATCAAAGAGAAGTTCAAATTGAGGTTTGTGGCAAGAGGATTATCCTAAAGAGAGGGAGTGAAGTACGATGAGACATTTTCTCAAGTCATCGGGTATGATTCTATTTGAGTTGTTATTTCTATTACTTAAGTTATGGGGTGGAGGATTCACCATACGGGTGTGAAGAAAGCTTTCCTCAATCAGATCATTGAGGAAGAATTATATATATAGCAACCTCGAGGATTTGAGGTACATGGTAGGGAGTCTCATGTGTGTAGGCTTAAGAAAGCCTTGTATGGAATCAAACAAGAACCTAGTGCATGGTATTCCAGGATTAATGAATACTTGTAGATTATGGGATTTGCAAAGAGTGAGGAGAATCCTAACTTGTACTTCATACTTGTTAGGTCTGATCCACTCATATTGGTGTTGTACGTGGATGATTTGTTTCTCACAGGTGCAGAGGATCTTATTGTAGGGTGCAAAGAAAATTTGGCTACAAAGTTCGAGATGAAAAATATTGGATTGATGCATTATTTCTTGGGGTTAGATGTATGGGAGATATCGAGAGAGATATTCCTTGGTAAAGGAAAGTACAAGGTAGAGATCTTGAGGATATTCAAGATGGAGAACTACAAACTAATGGCTACACTTATGGTTACCAACTTGAAGAAGGTTTTCACAATTCATAGTTGGTGGATCTTAGGATATACAGGCAATTGATAGGGTCCTTGATGTATTTGGTCAACACTAGGATAGATATATGTTTTTTTGTGTGGACACCTTGAGTCAGTTCATGGTGCATTCAAGGAAAGTGAATTAGATAGTAGTAAATCATGTGCTCAAGTACTTGAGAGGTATAGTAGAGTATGGGTTAAGGTATCTTGGAGGCAATGGAGTGAGGCTACATGGATATTCAAACTTAGATTAGGTGGGGAGTGCAACATATAAGAAGCATACCTTGGGGTGTTTCTTCATCTTGGGATCAATAGTGATTACATGGTTCAATAGAAAGTAGACTTATGTAGAACTCAATTCATCAGAGGCAGATTATATGGCAATGAGTATGGCTAGTTGTAAATCCATTTGGATTCGCAAATTGCTTACAAGTTTATTTGACTAGGAGTTGGATCCCACGGTGATATACTATGATAATGAGAGTTGTATCAAACTCTCTAAGAATCTAGTATTCCCTTGTAGGTCCAAGCATATTGAGATCAGATATCATTTCATCTGAGATGGGATAAACAAGGGAGATATCAATCTTCAATATGTTTCCATAGATGAGCAGGTTGCAGACATTCTAACCAAACCCTTGGTTAAAGGGAATTTTGTGTTCTTCAGGGACAAACTTGGAGTGGTTCAGAATACCTTCCTCACTAACAAGGAGTGATCGTGTGTGTAGCATCAAATAGGTAGTTTTGCATAGTTATAAGTATTTAGATGTGTGGAATTCATCCAAATCCTTCTACCTTGGTAATTTACTTTAATTAAAGGTATTATTAAAATAAAGTGCTTTTATTAATTAGTTGAGTTTACTTAATGAAATGCTAAATTTTTTAGCATTAGTAAATTAAATCTTAGCCATTGATCTCGGGTGAGGTGAGATTTAATAGCAAATTTAATTCACTTTGGATATTGGGTTTAGGTCATAACTTAATATTATAAAATAATGGCGAGGGTGAAAGAGGAGACACTTTTCATATAGAGTGAGAGAAAAGAAGGAATTTTTCTCAAGGATATCTTGGATAGGTGTGTTATCACCCTGTAATTTCCTAGGCTAAGGAGGAAATCGGCAAGGGTAACCACAAACCACTTGGAGTCAAGGATCTATCCCTCCATGACTCAGAGAGGGATATCTCTATAAAATTTAGATTTGTTTGAGCATGGATCTTAGTCTATCTATGAGGATAGAAGATTTGTTTTTATATTTTCTAGTTGAGACAGCGAAAAGGGCCATTGGGAAAAATGGAGTCAAAATTCAAAGTGATTAAATGAATGGATAACTGAGACAAAATGTAACCAGGCAGGGTAATCATGTCAGTGGATCCTTTAAGCTTATAAAATGGGAAAAGAATACTAGATCAAAGTTCATTTCAAATGCAGAGCAGAGCTTATCCAAATTCTACATTTCAAACTTGGAAGAAAACAGAAATATTGTTTTGAGCCAACACAGGGTGTTAAGAAAAAATCCTACACATTATCTTCTCATAAACAATACAGAAAGAAAAAAGCATGTGAAACAGGAAAGTAACAAGTTACATCAGGGAAAAAATTCACCACTTAAACACAACGCAAGAATCTGGAAATATAATGCCTTTGTATTCATCCATAACAGTCCCTTATAGCCTTTGAAACATTTTTACAATGGATGGGGACATTTCCATGCCATCCTTCCCTGCCAATCTAACCCCTCTTCCTTTGAAATCATAGGATTTATAGCCTTTACATAAAAATCTAAAATCCTATCAAAGAGGATCTGAAATACTAAAAATAGTACATAATCAAACAGTTTCACAAAAGTAGGATCAAGTCCTATCTTAAGGGGTCAAGCCCTTATCATAATATGGTAGGCCTCAACAATATTTGACATCTTCAGCCGTCTTTTGGGTGATGACAAGGCAACTCGAGATCATTTTCTGGCACCTGGGAAAATATTCAACCAAAAATAGGATAAATTTTAAACCTTTTATCATTTTTATTTGCCACTAAACCCTGAAAAATAGGATGATCTTTATCTATTTTAAAGTTATAATTCATTTGAAACCTTCCTCGAATGATTTGGCAGCAAAAATGTTCGATCTGGGAAAAAAGACTAATGTTCTTCCAATGTCTGCACTTTCGACAGCTTAAGTGCCTGAAGCAGAGTAGGATAAGTTGTCAAAAGTCTTGGGATTCGACAACTAACAGTGCCTTTTCAAACCCGACTAAGCTACCGAAACTACAGGTATTTGAAGTCATTTCCGAAATTGCAAAAATGGAATTTCTTCGATCTGTCTAGCCTTCAGGATCCTTGTTGAGGTTCACAATAGCTTCTGCTAGGGATTCTAGATCAGGATGTGTTCTTGGCTTAAGATCTTTAAGCATTAGTTTGATCCTTAAGCATCTAACCATTTTATGCAGCTTATGATTCTCCTTGAGCAATTTCTTATTCTTCTTCTGCTCTTTTACATGCATTTTAACTAACCTTTCAAAACAATCTCTTACCTCATCTGATGTCCTTTTTAAAGCCTGATTCTGAGATTTGATGACTCTTTCTAATAGCTTAATCTTTGTTACTTCCCTTTTCAAATTATGAATCTTGGATGCTTTACTGATCTTCTTTTTTGTTGATGTCTCAAGTACCTCCAAGGCTGGAGCTTCAACTTTAGTTTCCTCTCTCTCCTCCATGGGTGTTTCAGACTCAGAATCTGAGTATCACAAATTCAAGATGTTTTTCTCAACAACACTGCCCTGGCCCTCTATTCCCTGATCAAAATCAAGCTTCTTTTTTTCCTTCTTAGACCTAGGTGAAGGGGTTGGTTGTTCTGTCTAAATTGGTGACAGAGCCCTTCTCTTTCTCTTACTGCTTTTTGGTGTAGATGAATTCTTTGTAGGTGTCTTCTTTCCCTTAGGTTGGATTTATTCCTCAAAATCTCCCCAAAAAAGGATATAGTCCCATGTCTTCTCTCTTCTCTAGAGTTCCTCCATCACTATAAGATTTATGAGGCCATGATAGAAAAGCCTATTGTGCACATTATCAGGCTTAGCTTGAACTTGGTGTGACATCTTAGTCAAGCTCCTACGAAAGTAATGGGGTAGATTCAGAGGACACTTGCCTGTAAAATGATTCATCAGTTTGAAGTGATAGAGCATGACTCTACCATATCTACCCTCAGAAGTGATGTACACTTGAATTACCTTAAGAAAATGTTTCCATTTCTCCTCCAGGTGAGACCTGGGAACATCCTTCTGCCAAATAATGCTTTGAAATTCGGGTTTAAGGTAATACCTTAACTCAATATCCTTAGTGACAGTTGTTTTAAACCATCTCTCACCTTGCCTAGGCATCTTTGTTGTTGCTGCAATGTTGGCCTCATCAATTTGCATTACCATTGGACCCAAGGTTACTTTTTCTCCATCAAAGCTTTGAGCAAAGGCTTCAGCAACACCTTGGTGATACCCCTGCAATTTCTCACAATACATGTAGCAACCTACTTCTTTGAACATCTGGCAAATATCAGGATGAGATTCCAAATATAAGACATCATTCAGTTCCTTCCTAAGCAAATTTCCTCCACTCACCATCCACACAAATGTTAATACCTACAAAAAACAAAATCGGGCTGGAGTGGAAGATCGGCGCTGATGTAGGGAGAAATTGAAGTCAGATGGAGGGAAATGCAAGAGGTAGACTAGTGATTTGAATGGAAACCTTTGAAATGAACACTTGGTAGACTAGAAACTATAATGCTCATTCAAAACAGAGGACGCCATATGGTTTGTTGGGTGAATTTGATAATGAAAAATGATTTTTTATGATGGCAGAGTCCCGAAATGATAGTAAGGATTTTGGATCTGATAGCTTATGGTTTAATGATTTCTTAAAACATTAATTAAAATCATAATAAAAACATCCAGATCATGACAAATGATCCTCATAGACAATTTCGGCAGAACTTAAGTTCATCATGACATGCGTATCAATGGCAGCTTGAGAGTTTGATGGGACAGGATAACCATTGGAAAAATTATGTGCTTTCAACAGCTAAGAACACCTCGCGCCTACCTTTTAAGCTGTTGAAAGTGAGAACTTTCGGCAGCTTATAACACATTGAAAACCGACCCTTAGCTGTCAAAAGCTAATTTTTGACACTTTTACATTCAAGAGTTCAAACCATCACTTGCCAACTTTGGATATACCTGGACACCTCTTTGAAACATAAGATACACCACTAGACCATTGCTCTTGAGCTTTTTATCATGAAGACGTTCTCAAAATGATTAGAGCAAATTTCCAAATAGGTAATTGGAGACCAGATGACTATATCATATGACCCTAACAAGGTGGAAAAGGATTTTCATCTAGAGGTTAGTACAAGTTAGGGAGAAGAGAGAACAGGGGTAGATGCAAGGAGTTCCAATAGATTGGAGTCGCAACAGTAGGTTCACATCGTACAGATTTTGTTGTATAGTCTGGGTGTGCATGTCTATTTGTTTTAGTGGAGATAATCACATATATGTGGGTTTCAGTGGAGATAGGAACATATATGCGGTTTTCAGTGGAGAGAGGCACATATATGAGCGTTTCAGTGGATATAGGCACATATACGTGGGTTTACTTAAGGAAAGTTACATACCTCAGAAAGTGTGAAAGTTTGAGGTCATACAATGGTGCAGGAATTGTTAGGGTTTGTAGGTGCTATCTAAGGTTTTTTTGTTTCCCAGTGGGCCATTTTCCCAGTAAGGGATCCCTTGTAAGCGATGAATTTATTTGAATGATAATATTATCTAATGGATAGAATATCTTTGTGTATTATGTATGAGATTTGGTTTTCCATCATTTTTTTCGCTATTTATTTGAGTTGATTATTCTAGTCAATGTATTTGATTTCATGAGATGCTAATTTTATTTACATTAAGGAAACGCTAGTAAACAATATACCTAGGTGCCAGGATTAGAAAATCAACATGGTATCAGGGTACTCACTCTGATAGGAAGCTTGATTTCAAATATGCGGTAGTTGGCAGCAGATCTATAACCAGCAGTCAAAAATCAAGGATTGGATTTTAGGGAAACAATTGTACAGAGGTGTAAATAAATAAAATTGTAGTAGTATGGATCTATACGTGGGTTGCGGTAGAACAAGGAATGTACATATGTATGTTTCAATATATAAAGTCATGTACATACATGGGTTTTAGTAGGAATAGGCATGTATAGGATCATACAGGTAAGTACAAGGGTAGTTTTCAGCAGCAAGTTATTTCCTCACTAGATTATCAAGTCTAATGGATGGAAATAGAAAGTATGAGAGTTGAAGACATATTGTATGGAGCATCCAACTTCATATCTTGGAAAGTTAGAGTTACTTTGGTTTTGAAGGAAATTGAGTTTTGGTAGATTGTGGACAAAGTAGTTCGTCCACCGACAGATCCACAAGATTTCCCAGTTCACTAGAAGAAGGAGATCAAATTCCAACGGGTAATATTGGATGTAGTGAAGGATCATCTAATTTCTCACTTATCCGAGGAGAAGATGGCCAAAGAGATGTTTGATGCCCTGGTAGGATTATTCTATAGCAATAACATGAATAGGAATATGGTCTTAAGAAATAAACTTAGATTTGTGCAGATGTTTAGATCTTACAATGTTACTAGCTACTTCATGAGAATCACTCTAGTAAGTGATCATATTATAGCTATTGGGGAGAAAACAGATGATGTAGAGCTCACAAATGTGGCATTTAATCATTTTGCAAGTCATGGGAACCATTTTTCAAGGGAGTATGTGTTAGGTAAAAAATCCTAGATTGGTAGAGGCTTTGGGATGATTGTATCCAGGAAAAGACTCAAGAGGATTCTAAAGGTAGAAATCTAGGAGGTAGTGATGAGAATCTAGACCTTGTCAATAATACAAGGAAGGGAAAAGGAAAGGTTCCCAACAAGAAGGGTAATAATGATCAAGGTACTTCACAGTCGGGGAAGAAGAAGCACTTGAGTAAAATCAAGTGCTTCACATGTCATAAGAATGGTCATTATGTATCTCAATGTCTGGAGAAGAAAAAAGGAAGGGAAAATATGTAGACAATAGCATTAGAAAATATGCAGATGAAGAGTTTGTAGCAAATTTTGAGAGGGATTTCTCACTAGTTTCTTGCCTTTCCATCGGAATAGCTACCAGGAGTGTCTTGTATTTGAACAGTGGTGCATCACGTCACATGACAGAAGCACGAGATTTATTTATAATTCTAATGGAGAAGGACTCAAGGAACCATGTGGAGCTTGGTGATGATTCCAAGTATGTGGTGATGGGATAGGGAACAATCTTTTTCTAGATTGAGCCAGGTGGTTCATTGGAGACTCAGGATGTGCTTTATGTACTAGCACTGAAGAAGAATTTTCTCTTAGTCTTATTTGTGGAAGACAGGGGTTTTGTTGTGATATTTTAGAGAGGGTGAGTAGTCATACGTCCATAGGGATCTAGACCTAATACAACAGTGAGAAGTAGGGTTAGGGAGGGAAATTTATACAGGTTGTGGGGCAAGTTTGTTCAGGGATTGGCACATGATAGTGACATCTTATGTGAGCTATGGCACAAGAAGATGGGACACCTGCACTACATGGAATTTCCAATTGTGAGGGAGATTGTCACGGGTCTTCCAGAATTTAGTGTTGAGTAGCAGGGCATGTGTAGAGGGTGTGCACTTGGCAAGAATTCCAAGACTACTTTTCCAAGCAATGAGAGTAGGTCCAAAGGAATCTTGGATCTAATTCACTCATATGTGAGTGGGTTGATGTTAGTAGCATGAGTATAATAAGTGTCATACTATGTGATGTTCATTTATGACTTTTCTAGGAAAACATATATATTCTTTATGAATACCAAGGATGAGGTATTCAGTCGGTCTCAGGAGTTCGGGGCTCAGATGAAGAACTAGACAGGAAAGAATATCAAGGTCTTGAGGTCATATAATGAGGGAGAGTACACCTCCAATGACTTCAAGGATTTTCACAAGGAGGAGGGGATCAAGAGGGAGTTGACAATCTTATACAACCCTCAACATAATGGGGTTATGAAAAGAAAGAATTGGTCCATCATCGGTTTTGTCAAGGCTATGACATGTGATTAGGATTTTCCTGTGTTTATTTGGACAAAGGCGTGTAACACAATAGTATATGTGAAAAATGGGAGTCCTCACAATATATTGAGGGACAAGACTATAGGAGGCATTCCCAGGAGTGAAGCTAAAGATAGGACATTTTAGGATATTTGGTTGTCCAGTCTACATCCATGTGCTTGTGGAGAAAAGGATGAAGTTGGAGCCTTCATGATAGAAGGGTGTATTTTGGGGGTATAGAGAGACCTCAAAGGATAACAATATCTTCATATTAGCGTAGTGAAATACAAGGGTGAGAAAAGATGTTAAGTTCAAGGAGAACATGGCATCTAGGGAATACCAGGAGTCACCAGCAGTGGCAAAGGAAAAGGAGAAGGAGGATTTGAAGGATTATAAGCACTCAGAATCTTCCAGTTCAG
>JZKD02S1594802.1:1656700-1671344 GCA_000966675.3 Picea glauca | reverse complement strand
GGGAGTTATATCCTTCCATTTCTATCAAGATACCTAGGTGTTTATTAAAGACATTGAGGGATGTAGGCGAGGCTCCTAGGGGCGCATTCAGGGAGAGAAGACCTCCAAGGAAGCTTCATAACTATATGGTGCTTATAAGTAGAATAATTGATGTTGAGTGATCCAGGTGGATATCAGTGGCCACCCACCTTTTCCAACTCGCTCAAAACAGTTTTCTAGCAATTTTGGCAATTTACTATTTTTAGCAGTTTTTAACTTCTAAATGAAGGTTTTCGGGATCAAGCTTCTCAATGATATTAAAAGGCTCTTATTGAGCACCCAAAATGAATATCATCAATGATACCTTTCCAACAAGCTACCATGTGCCCCAAATGGAGATCGTATGCCAAAGTTACACCTCGGGGAAGTTGATACACCAAACTACCCAAAACAGGGTCCACAAAACTGTTGGATTTTCATCTTCCGGGGTTAGGGTTTTGGATTTTCTTTATGATAAAAATGACTTTGGACCCTCATTGTAAAATCATCTTCTTTGGAATTCGAGTAGCAGACACATCTCTTCTCAAAGATAAGCTTCCACCATTCTAGTGAGTCTTTCACTCTGTATTTTTACAGTCTTTGTACATTTTTGTTCTTTAATAGAAAATTGTGTATTACTGTATCTCTATGTTTATGTTTGCATCTCTGATACATTTATGTTATATAATTGGACATTTGAGATATCTTTGTACATTTATTTATTATATCTCCGCTCTCATTTCGTGCCGAAAATAATCTGGATCAGTGGTATCAGAGCAGGCTACTCTTGATCATTTTTTTTTTCAGTGCATGTCCCCGACGAGGTCTGAGTATAGTAAGTTGGGTCTCGATATTGTCTCTCTTGAATACAATCACTCACGCACACCCAAGAAACCCTCCATGGTGGAAGAAAATAAAAACAATGGAGAAGATGATTTTATCAATTTGTTTCTTGAGCAAGCTCTCACGTGACAGAGGGACAAAATGATGGAGAATTTTTCCCACATCCTTCAACGCCTTCTAATAGAAACAAGTGCATCTTCATCAAACAGCCACTTTGGGAGCACCTCTCCTTTCAAGGTACATGTTAATTTTTACATTCCCATATTTCAAGGTCAGATATATGCGGATGCCCTAGACAAATGGTTAAATCTACTAGAAGGTTATTTCTTTGTTCACCATTTTTTCGATAGTGAAAAGATCACCTTCGAACTCCTTAAATATCTCCCGCATGTCAAACATTGGTGGGAAACTTACTGGGATCAAAGTTACATAGAAGAGTCTAGAATATATGGGGTCGATCCCACTTGGTATTTTTTTGTGGGCGTGATAAAGGAACAGTATTACCCTATTGGAAACTATCAGGACCAGTATATGAGATGGACCACACTGCGGCAAGAGAGGGGCCAAGAATTTTTGGATTTCACCAATACTTTCCATACCTTGCGCACCAATATGGGTATCAAAGACTTCGAATGACATTTGGTTCTGAAATACTGTTGGGCTCTACACAGATACATCCAAACTAAAATGGATTTTCTGGAGATCTCATCACTCGGTGTTGCTTATCGATATGTTGTTAAAATTGAGCAGAAATTTAAGAACCAAAACAAATGGGAGTTCGGGTCTGCAAATATGCAACAACCAAAGTATGATAAAGATGACCCTAACAAACAGTCTCTCAAAAACCAATCCAAGACACAAGAAAAGAAGGGTCACGAGAAGACAAAGAAGGACACCGTAAAATGGTGTGATTTCCACAAAATCCCTTGGCACAACACCGATGAATGTCGCTCAAAACAGTCATCGGTGGCCGAAATCAAAGACAAGGAGCCGAACCATGATTCAGAATCTGATTCAGAAAATACTGATAGAAGATAGATCATCGACGCAGACCCCACTGCTATTGTCATGACAGCAGCAATTCAACCAGAAGAACTGACAGATCCTGAAGAGGGAGGGGCTCCTTTTTCATTCACAGATGTGGGTGAAGGGGACCCCACTTCATTTTATTGTTGATAGTGAAAGCCAGAAGAACCTCATCTCAGCAAAGGTCGTCAAACAATTGGGATTGTCGACAACACCACACCCACATCCATACAACATCGGGTGGTTTCTCCAGGGATGATATATTTGTGTCAGCTAGCAGTGTCGATTGTCATACGACATCCAGCCCTTCAAGGATGAAGTATTATGTGATTTTTCCCCACTGGATGTATGTGGTGTTCTCTTGGGCCATCCATATATGTGGAAGCGCCATGCTATCTATGAGTCTCGACCCCATAGTATCATTTTTACTCTGGGGGGTCATTTCTATAGGATACCAGAGGTAGTTCTAACTACTGTCCCACCTAAATAGTGCTGCAAGGTAGTATCTCATACTACAAAATTTAGCTTCTTCACAATCGGTTCAAAAGGTGAACAGAAAGATACTACAACCACTACAGCCTTGGCCCAAGCACCTTCTATCCAATAGAAGAAGGTCGATAAGACTGCAGCAAAGAGAAAATATTCATTATGCACACAGACATCTTATGTAGCCAAACTAGTTAAAAAGGTCCAACCCTTCCAGCCACGGGTTTGTGACAACCTTCAAAAATATAAGCAGCGCAACTTCTCCAACAAGGCAAGCAGCTCATCAAGATGTAGATTCAAAAAACTCTTTTCTCTCTCCCCTGGGCATATCGATTGATCTAGGTGGATATCGGTGGCCACCCACCTTTTTCAACTCTCTCAAAACAGTTTTCTAGCAATTTTGGCAATTTACTATTTTTAGCAGTTTTTAACTTATGGGGCCATTTTGAGGGCCTAAATGAAGGTTTTATGGGATCGAGCTTCTTGATGATAGCCAAAGTCTCTGATTGAGCCCCCAAAATGAATCTTCTCAACGATACCTTTACAACAAGTTATTGTGCACCCCAAACAGAGATCGTATGCCAAAGTTACGCCCCCGGGAAGTTGATACACCAAACTACCCAAAACGGGGTCCACAAAACTATTGGTTTTTGATCTTCTGGGGTTAGGGTTTTGGATTTTATTTATGATAAAAAGGCCTTTAGAGCCCCATTTTAAAATCATATTCTTTCGAATGCGAGTAGCGAAAACATCTCTTCTCATAGATAAGTTGCCACCATTCTAGCGACTCTTTCACTCTGTATTTTTACAGTCTTTGTACATTTTCACTCATTGATAGAAAATTATGTATTATTGTATCTCTGTGTTTATGGTTGCATCTCTAATACATTTTTTTTATATTATTGTACATCTGAGATATCTATGTACATTGCTTTATTATATCTTTGCTCTCATTTAGTGCCAAAAATAATCTAGATCATTGAGCCTTCCAGTTTTGAGGAAGCAACAGATCGGCACGTTTGGAAAGATGCCATGGTGGAGGAATACACTTCTATCATGAGTGTTAGCACATAATCATGTAGGGGGTACTCTCCTAAAATAAGCATCCCCTTGGGCAAATAAGGAGATTCGAAAAACCCCTTTTTCCAAAGTTTAGAGGGTGGGCGCGTCATTTTAATGAGCATGCAGTTTCGGACGGTTGAGATCTGCCCACCTAGATCTGCGGCTGAGGTTTCATTTTGGATCCCCCTTGCCATTATGCCTTTAACGGGGGGGGGTCTGGAATTGGGCGTGCATCTCTCAAACGGTCGAGATTGAGGTGCCTATATCAACAAGGCTCGAGCGATTCTAGACCCCCTCTGCCATTTTGCCTTTGATAAGGGGGCGGGGGGTCCAGAATGGTGTGGTATTGATGTGGGGCCCCCTTCCTGTCATGTCGCCTTCTATACCACTTTCTCCCCTACCATCTGTTCTCCACTTAACCGCATGACATGGCCCATTTCCTTTGGCCCCTCCTTGTCCTCCAACATCTGTCCCGCTCCTTTCCACATCAGCCTCCCATAAATAATGTGTCCCCCATTACCATTTTATCCCATCACCTTCGCCCCTTCTTCTTGCTGTGTGTCTCACCCCTATTTTTTCCATGATCACTCCCTTTCCCCTTTCCATGCTAAGCATGCCAGATCCTCCACGCCCTATCCATTAGACCGTTCAGCTGATCCAGGTGGCACCATGAAGAGACCTCCACGTCCCAGAGGGTAGAGTTGACCCGGATTGTTCCTAATCCCAAGAAAGCAGTTATTAAAGTTGTTGGAGGTGATTAGACATCGTCTCCGCCATAAATGGAAAGTTTGGCAAAGAATTAAAGTAGGTCGATTCATCTGTAGGACAGTCATGAGTCTGATTGCATCTGTCATAAGTGCACAATCGTCCACTTGTAATGCAATGTCTCATTTTCATTGTTGTTGTTTTAGTTTGAGTATATGTAGGTGTTTTCTCCATTTTGTAATAGGTTGATGGTTGAGCTAGGCTCCCGATTGTAAAGTTTTAATGAAGCATTGGTTGCTCTGGTTATGTATTGGCACTTGAGACTTCTTGCCTTATGAATTTCAGCTTCTTTCCATCTCTTTGTTTACACTGTATTAGAACAGATCGGAATTGGAGGATCTAGTCGAGTTGCGTTGTTATAGTATGATGTAGGTTGGATCACTGTAATAGTTGCATTGTCTCTAATTAGTTCTTGTATTTTCTCAACGCTGAATGATTTGGAATTGGAGGATCCAGTCAAGTCACCCTTCAATTCCTCGAAACTTAGAACCAAGAGGATCTTGTATTCTGAGTTTTTCTTCCTCAAGTTGTTGAAAGGCCTCATGCCCGAGGTAGTCTTGCTCACTCACCTCACCAAATCTTCCACCTGCTCATTTTACAATCAACTCACTGAAGGAAGTTAGATCAAGACCTCCTTTGTTCTTTACATACCAGGCTTGGTCCCTGAGTTAGAGTGATACTTTCCTGGGTCTCTACCCATTTGATCACCCATTAAATTTATTCGTGACATAAACTGATGGGCATTGGGCTCTGCTCCTGTAGCAATCCAGGAGTGACTTCTAACACTAACAATGGGATCATTGAGGAATAAGTATATGTAGAGAAACCCCATGGCTTTGAGGTACATGGGATGAAATATCATGTGTGCAGGCTTAAGAAATCCTTGTACAAACTCAAATAGGAACTCAAAGCATGGTATTCCAAGGTTTTTGTATACCTTTAGAGTATGGGATTTACCAAGAGTGAGGTGGATCCTAACTTGTACTTCATACTTTTGTTTGATCCACTCATCTTGGTGTTGTACGTGGATGATTTGTTTCTCACATGTGCAGAGGATCTTATTGCAGGGTGTTGGACATATGGGCTGACCCGAGTTATACCTTAGTTCTCCAACGAAACCTTAGAAACCATCAACCCTTCTGGTAAACCAGAAAGAAACACTACACACAAAGTGCATAGTGTAGCCTCACCCGAGATGGATTATGGGTAACTGTAAGACCCAAATTTTTGCAATCATGGAATGGATGGTGCTCATGGGAATGTTAGGCATACTATTCTAATTCAATAGTCATCATCATATCTACCATACCATGATTTAGATCTACCATTAACCTTTACCATTCATTTTTCATAAATAATCTAGTGCGCACTGTAAATTAACTCTAACAGATTCATTTATTTATCCATCCATTCATCATAAAGCATATAAAATCATAAAGAGCACATTCCACACATTGACACAGTATTTTACTATGGTCCACCCCCCTGAGCTACATCCACAAATATTTGTCTTCTTTATTATTCATCTTCAAGTCTCTATGTTGTGCATATTACATAAAAAGTATGGTAATGGTGAGGATGACCAATTTCATGCCAAGCTCCACAACTTGTGACCTAACCCTAAATTAAAACTTCAAAAACAGACTCATCTCCAAAACTGACTCTGTAATTTTCTCCAAAAATCTCTACCAAAAAGATCATATTTCTCTCTACCTGCCCTATCAACCTCATAGATCATATATTTATACTACCAAAAGTGGGTTAAACCCATTACCTTGATTTCCAAACCATAACCCTAACTAGATTAGGTTTGTCCACATATCAACCTCCTGTGTTCGGTTGGTCTTTGATCCAACTATTTCTTGCTTTGACTCTTCTTTTCCTCGTGCTACTTTTCCTTGATTCCTGGCTCACACTACTTCTTTGGTCCATTCCTTAGCTACCTACCTTATTTGTTGTGTTTTTCCTTATTCCTTGAAATTTTCTACCAAAATAATATGCTCGAACGAGCCCCCAACGCTAACCTGTGGATCATCCCAAGCCACTCAGGCAATATTTGCATCTCTGACAGACATCTCCAACTTCTAGAATCTACCTAAAATCTCCTTAGCCTGAGTCTTTACATGTGCGCTCCTTTATGCAACAAACTCCACATTTTGCGTAGTGATATGATCTTTCAGTATTTCCTCAGCTTCCAACTTCAGGTTTTCCATCTGTCCTTTGGTTGTATCCATCTCTGTCAACATATTCTCTACATCTTCTTGTAATGGCTCAAGTTGAACCTTCCTCAACTGCTTCTCTATTTTCACCTTATTCACTTATGCATGTAAGTTATTGAACTCTTTTGTACTCCGCAACCTATCCTGTATGTTCATGACCTTCTTCTTTTTCTTCAAATCCTATGTGGTTGTGTAGACTCCTTCCTCCTTTTGTTCCAACACCTACAACTTTTCATCCTCCTGTAGGCTTGTCTATAGTTGCACACTTTTGTCATATAACTCCATTGATCCTCTGTACCATGTTATCCATGTGTCTAGCCACTTTTTGCTCTCTCTATGATCTAACTTCTAGTGGAGTGCTTGGTTTGAATAGTTCCATCAACTCCGTGATATGGCTCTTATAATTCTACATGGATTGTGTTATTCTTCCAATATTCTCTTATGTCTGTAAGTGTTCCCCTTCCTAGACGTTGGTAGGAATTGACTTGAAGACTTTTGTTGATTATTTGGGTTGGTTGTCATTGATTTCAACCCTTGAAGAAATTTTGGTAGCGAATTCCGGTAGCACAAAGGTTTGGGTAATGGACCCAATTTTTTTTTATGTATAATGGTATGAGTTTTAATATATTTGAAGGTAAGACTCTTCTATATGGATATTACATGCCATTTCATTTCCGGTGGTATGTGAAACATCACATAACTCCTCACTATTAGAGATTTACATCCATGTGAAGTTGGAGAACCCTCATGAGTCATCTAGAAGCCCCAAAAGGTCAAAGTGGTTGCAAAGAATGAATTATTTAAATAATAAAGTGAAGTGATGAGTGTATTATAAGTCAAAGTGGATACAAAATAAATTATTTAAATAATAAAGTGAATGGAGAAATTACTAAGTGGACAAGTGGTTAGAAGTGGGTTAGCCCTAAAATAAGGAAAGTGATTTAAGATGGTTAGAAGGTAACCCCTTGAGGAAGCTACATAAAAGTATAAATAAGAGGCAAGGGTCTCTCATTTAATTACAATTGAGCATACTGAATATATACAAGTGACTGAGGTAACCAAAGGATATCTAAGGCGAATTTCAGAGGGAAGGTGAAGTAAAGAAGAACGAAATTCAAGGCAAGATAAATTATGTTGATGATGCTTTCTAAGGTATGTTATTTACAAGTCATCTCACCATTTTCACAATAAAAAAATTTCAAGAATGATTCAGATCATGAAATTTGGAGGTCTTTGAGGAAACATATCCAAGTAGCTATGATAAAAAAAAAATCTTGTAGGTCATTGTATTTTTAGAGTTACACTCCGTGGAAAATAGGGTTTGTGGCTAGTCCTGAAACTAGTCTAAAATAGGTGTTTCAGGTAAAAACGTCATAAATTATTCATAACAGATCCAAATTTAGTAATACCAAATGTATTGGTTATAGTACAGTCTGTAGTATTCTTTTTACAATTTTCAGATCCATACAACAAATATTCCGTGCGGGGAACTCTCTACAAGTTCGCTCTCTAGAATAAGCCAGAATTCAACAAGGTTTGCCATTCTTTCTATAACTCTTTTTCTGAGAGGTTCCAAGTAGTGAAACCTGGAGGAATTGCATTAAAGACATTGAAGAACATTGTGTACTATTTTCATATATTTATTCATTATAGGTACATAGTTATGATTATTTCAAGTTAGGGTTGTTGACTAATCCAAAATTAGTCATGTGAGACTAAAGTAAAGTTTGATGAAAATGATAGTCTCTTGTTGCTAAAGTTAAGGAAGGTTTTTAGGTATGTGATCATATACACCAATTCTATTACAGAGTTTCAAATAATATTTGGATGATGAAATTGATCAGGGATTTTGGTTGACGCACATGTTGGGTACACGGTTGAGACAACTAGTTGATGAGTTGGCACATACATGAGGTGTATAGTTGATGGTGTTGCTACATATTGATGAGTCATAGTTTATGTTTATTTTATGCATGATTGGTGCATATTGCGTGCATGTTTGATGCACTCATTGATGGTACAAGTTGAGGTACAGGTTGGTGCATGGTTGATGCACTTTTTTATGGTACAGGTTGATTACAGGTTGTTTGGTGCAGGTTGATAGGTATAGGTTTACAATAGTATATCTCACAATTATAGTGTGACAGTGGTTCCATCATTCTACTTATATTTCAGGGCATTTGGAAGGGGAAAGGACAAGTGGTTGTAGCCACCTTTCAGTTGTAGCCGGAGAACATAGGGGGTTGTAGCCTCCTTCTCGTTGTATCCAGAGAATTGGGGAGTGGAGCTTCCCTCGGGTTGTATCCTAAGAAGCTAGGGGGTTGGAGCCTCCTTCCAATTGCATCTGGAAAACAAAGGAAGTTGGTGCTTCCAATGAATGTAATTCTTAGAGACATATAAGAAAAACCATTATGTGGTTTTCTCCCATTTGGGTTTCCACGTAAAAACATTTGTGTACTGTGTATGTGTATGATTTCTCATTTGTTCATTGTTTATTTACTCTGCAACTATTGGATGATAATGCTACATTGATATAACACTTTCTTTTTATGTTTAAAAAGGATTAAATTTCTCTATTACTGATTCCCCCCCCCCCGTCTCTCAGTAATCCAACAATTAGCATCATAGTAGGTTCCTTCAGTAATCAGTTTATCCACTAAAAGGTAGATCATGGAGAGCAACAACATGTATAAAAATGGAATACCACAGTTTGATGGAAAGAAGTATGCATTATGGAGTAGAAGGATGAAAACATATATACATGCATAGGGATTTGAAATTTGGCAATCAGTAGTAGATGGATACAAAGAACCAAGAGTTCTGCCAACAAGTGAAAAAGCAATGAAACTTAATCAAAATAATTCCAAAGCCACAAATGCACTTATGAATGGTCTTGGTGGATCAATATATACCAAAGTTGTACATTGTAAATCCTCTAAATATATTTGGGACGAACTTTAAAATATTTATGAAGGAGATTCAAAATTCAAATCAGCAAAGCTTCAAACTTACGAAGGTCAATTCAAACAACTAAATATGAAGGAAGATGAGAATATTGCAGCTTACTTCTTACGAGTCGATGAAATAGTGAATGCAATCATAGGATTGGGAGAAGAAATTGAAGAATCTATAATTGTTCAAAAGGTACTAAGATCTCTTCCTATGAGATTTCATCCTAAGATATCAACACTAGAAGAAAGAGAAGATCTAGACTTAATAAGCATGGACGAACTACATGGAATATTCACAGCATATGAAATGAGAATTGAACAAGAAAATCTAGATATAAAAGAAGTAACTTTAAAAACATCGAAAAGGTCAAAGAAAAAGGGAAAGAGAAAGGAACATAGTAGCAACAATGACTTCTCGGAAGATAATGAAGAAGAAGTGGCCAACTTTGTCAGAAGATTGAACAAGGGAACCAATGGCAAATATAAAGGTAACCTTCCATTGATTTGTTTTAATTGTGATGGTATTGGTCATTTTGCTAACAAATACCCTCATAAGAAAAAGAAGAGGAATCATGAAGATTTCCCAAATAGAAAACAAACATATAAATGAAAAAAAACCAAAAAGAAAGCTTTCAAGAAAAGCTTATGCACCAAAGAAGACATCTCATCATCAAATAAAGATGAAGTCAATGACAGTGAGACAAAAAGAGTTCTATTAATGGAAATAGAAGGCTCTGATAAAGAAGACATCGAAGAAGAATATGAAGAGGCATAAGTTGACTACTGAGAAGAATTGTTGAGTGCCATAGAAGTTATAAGAAGAGAAAAGAAGAAAAACAAGAAACTACAAGAAAAACTAGACAAGAAATAAAACACTTAGGAACTAGAACAAATGATCTTGTGGAAAAAAGAACAAATGATCATGAAATTGAAGGTTCAAATAGAAGAAGATAAAGTAATTGAAGAAGCACTCAAAGAACAGTTAGAAGAAAGAGATTGGATCATTGAAAATTTGGAAGCAGAGATTGTCACATTGAGAAAGGATCTTCAAAATAAAAATATGCAGAACAGCTCAAAAGTTTTGGATGACATTATCAGTAGTCAAAATCCTTATCATGACAAGTCCATACTTGGATACAATTAGATAGAAAAGGCATCAAGCTCCAAAGAAACAGAACAAGAAAAGTATCCAAAAAGCTATGGCGAAACAATCAAAGGGGATAGGAAGATCTACAAGAAAGATTACAAAGACACTCCTCCACCGAGAAGATTCAGACTTTAGAATCAACAACTAACAAAAACAAATAGGCCTTAGGAAGAAGAAGGATTCATAAGAGTAACTCCTTTCAGAAGATCTTCAACTCTCAGGTATCAAACTATCTTTTTTGGTTTATGTTATGCATGCAATAATTTTGGACATAAAGCTGTAAATTGCAGAGCTAATAGCAGGAACATAAACAACTTTGAAATTCATACACAAAAGGGCTATCCAATAAGGTCTAGTGAAATAGAGAAAAGAAGCTAAAATAGGTTTGAATCATTGAGCACTAAAGTGGAATGCTACAAGTGCAACAACTTTGGACACATGGCCAAATATTGTAGAATGACAGTCCCTCGTAGAGAACCACAACAAAACAACAACAGTCACAGACAAGAACCTCAGAAGAGAACATGCATAAGAAAGTAGAATCAGTATAGCAATGAAGAATGCACACTCGCTCTACAAGCTAAGCAGAAGAAACGTGGTTGGTATGTTGACAACGGTTGTTCAAAACACATGACAGGTGATAAAGACAAGTTTCTTACATTAAGAAAGGAAAGAGATGGATCAGTCTCCTTCAGAAATGATGATTCAGCTAAAATCATTGGAAAAGGCACAGTCAGAATTGGAAACAAGAATACCAAGGCAGAACATGTTCTACTAGTAGAAGATATGAAATATAATATTCTAAGTGTAATTCAAATGTGTGACCAAGGTCATAAAATTACTTTTGATTCACAGAAGTTTGAGATAAGAAAAGAAGGTTCACGAAAATTGATTGCAACAGCTGCAAGAACTTCAAGCAACATATATGTATTAAGTGAAATCAGAAATCAAAAGCGTTTTCTAGGAAAGGAAGATGAAGGTTGGCTATGGCACAGAAGAATGGGTCACATACACTTTGATAACCTTGTCAAAGTCAGCAAAAAGGAAGCAATTAGAGAAATGCCCGAGATCACGAAACCAACCAACACTTTATGCAAGCATTGTCAACAAGGAAAGAAAACAAACACTAGATTCAAATAAAAGGAATATTCAATGATGAGACCACTGGAAATTGTGCATACTGGTCTAGTTGGACCAACTAAAACAAAGGGTTTAAAAGGTGAGAAATACTTTATGTTATTAGTTGATGATTATACAAGAATGCATGCAATTTGTTTTCTCGGGAATAATTCAGAAGCTTTTGAAAACTTCAAGGTCTACAAGGAAATGGTTGAAAATGAAATGGATTCAAAAATCAAATGTTTGAGATCTGATAATGGAGGAGAGTTCAGTTCAAAGGAATTTATGGACTACTGCAGCAGGCATAGAATAAAAAGGAAATTCTTCGTTGCTAGGACACCTCAACAGAATGGAGTTTTTGAAAGAAAGAACATGACAGTACAAGAAATGGCTCGAACAATGCTAATGTATTCCAAACTGACAGATATATTTTGGACACATGCAATGCATACAGTATTTCACATTCAAAACAGAGTAATGCTCAGAAACAACATGAAAAAACTCCCTATGAGCTATGGAAAGGAAGACTAGCAAATGTGAATCACTTTAGAGTATTTGGAAGCAAGTGCTACATCAAAAGAGAATATGGCGGAATGGGAAAGTTTGACTCTCGTGTGGAAAAAGGAGTACTTTTTGGTGACTCAAGTACAAGGAAAGCATACAAGTGTTACAATTTGAGGTTGAACAAAGTTGTGGAAAGCATCAATGTAACAATTGATGAAACAGGTGGAAAAGAATTAAAGGAAGAAGAAAATGAATCAATGGAACAGCTTTAGGAAGAAGATGAAGAAGATGAAGAAGAAGTAGAAGGGGAATATGGAGAAGATCAGACAAAAGTAGAAGAGAAATTTCACCAAGTGCCTCTAAAGAAACCTATCAAATGAGTACAGAAGAATCATCCTTCAGATCAGATTATCGTAAACAAGGATGCAGGAGTTGAGACTAGAAAAAGAATTTGTTCACCAGAACAAATGCACCTAGCACTCTTATCCACGATTGAACCAAGCAAATTTGAAGAGACCAGCAAGGATGAATTCGGGAATAAGGCCATGAATGAAGAATTGGATCAAATAGAGAAGAATGACACTTGGGAATTGGTTCCAAGACCAAATAATAAGAATGTGATTGGCACAAAGTGGGGTTTCAGAAATAAATTGAATGAACATGGACATGTTACAAGGAACAAATCTAGATTGGTATGTAAAGGATATGCACAGGTTGAAGGAATCGACTTTGAAGAGACACTTTCCCTAGTTGCCAAAATGGAAGCAATCTGATGGCTCTTAGATTATGCATGCTCCAACAATATTAAAGTGTATCAGATGGACGTGAAATCAACTTTTCTGAATGGAGAACTTGAAGAAGAAGTCTACATTGAAAAACCAGAAGGTTTGCAGTTGTCAAAGAATGCAGATTATGTGTGCAAATTGAAGAAGGCATTGTATGGTCTAAAACAAGCTCCCAGAGCATGGTACTCTAGACTGGATAAATATCTACAACATGCAGGTTTCAGAAAAGGAAGTGCAGAAAACAATCTCTACTTCAAGGTAACTCAAGATAGTATTTAATTAATTGAAGTTTATGTTGATGATATTATTTTTGGAAGTACTGATGACAAGTTAAGACAAAAATTTGCAAAGGATATGCAAAATGAATTTGAAATGTCATTACTTGGAGAACTATCCTTCTTTCTAGGTCTTCAGATACGTCAAAGCAACCAAGGAAATTTTATTTCTCAAACTAAGTATATCAAAGAAATGATAAAGACATTAGGAATGGAAGATTGCAAGCCAGTTACCAGTCCTATGCAAACCAGTTGCAAGTTGAGCAAAGATGATGATTCAAGATCTATAGACTAGAGGAAATACATGTCAATGATTGGTAGCTTACTATATGTGATAGAATCTAGACCAGATCTAATGCAGGTAGTTGGACAGGTGGCACGATTTCAAGCAGCACCAAAGGAATCACATGTCTTAGAAGTGAAGAGGATTTTTAGATATCTCAAAAGAACAGAAGAGTTTGAATTATGGTATCTAAAAGGAAATGTTCTATCACTTATTGCCTACACAAATGTAGATTGGGTAGGTTGCATTGATGACCAATGAAGCACTAGTGGAGCAACATTCTACTTGGGTGATTTTTTAGTATCATGGCTAAGTAAGAAACAATTATTGTTATCTTTATCTACAGTCGAAGTAGAGTATATTGTAGTAGAAGGATGTTGCACACGAGTTCTATGGATGAAACAAACTTTGACAGATATGTAGTTTGAGTATGATGACCCCATTCCAAACTATTGTTATAATACAAGCGCCATCAGTATCTCAAAGAACCCAGTGATGCACTCCAAGACGAAGCACATTCCAATAAAGTATCACTTTCTACAGGAACAAGTTGTAGAGAAGAACATCAGAGTTGAATATGTGAGCACAAAAGAAAAAATGGCAGACATCTTTACAAAACCTCTTCCAAGGGAATCCTTTGAGTATCTTCGCCAGAGACTCGGAGTAATTTCTACTCCAAAATGAATGATTTTGAATGCTTATCTTATATGTCCTATATTTACACAAGGAAGCACCATAAAGAGGATAGTTCAGTTTGGGAGATTAGTTTCAGGAAGAGTTTAGTCAGGGGGAGCATCCCCAGATGGAAAGATACATTTTTCATTGATGACAAAGGGGAGAGATTTATCATATGCAAAGGTAAATGCTTGGATAAAGAGCATAGAGGCATGGTTCCAGGGGGAGCGTTGGTCACAGAGGAAGCATGAGTGATATGAATTCAGTATTGCATCAGAGTGTTTCCATTAATTCCAAAGGGGGAGATTGTTTATTATTTCGGTTGGTTTTCATTGATGTCAACCCTTGAAGAAAGTCTGGTAGCGAATTTTGGTAGCACAAAGGTTTGGGTAATGGAATCAAGTTTGTTTGATGTATAATGGTATGAGTTTTAATATATTTGAAGGTAATACTATTCTAGATGGATAGTACATGTCATTCCATTTT
>JZKD02S1594802.1:1630954-1648140 GCA_000966675.3 Picea glauca | reverse complement strand
GACTTTGGAGAAACAAGCAAGGGAAAGGAGGAGGCATTGACTGGAATTCGTCTGAATATCCAAAAGGTAAGAAGCTAAAACCTTGATCGTTGATTCCGTGGACACGTGGTGTCATCTCCATCACTTCAGAGGTCGAGCACTTCAGGGGAAAATGAGGAGTGAAGTCTCTAAGTGCGGAAATCCATCGGATGGGTCCAGTGGGGAAGGATGTGTGGCACTTGATCTGTAACTCCGGGTAAATGTACTTCGGGGAGAAAAGGCTTTGGAGCGTTCGAAACTCCCGAACATCGAAGTCCCGAAGTAGATCACAATTGTCGATCAAGAAGATCATGTGGCACTTGATCTGTAACTCCAGGTACGAAGCACTTCGAAGGGAACAGTGCTTAGAGCGTTCGAAAATCCTGAAGCTCGAAGTCCCATAGTAGATTTTAGTCATTGGCTATTAGAGGAGTGTGGACCGTAGATATGGTCTGTGTGTATTCGGGAGTTTGGAGTTCAGTGGATTTGGAGTCAGGTGTGTTGAGAACACCTGAAGCCTGAAGTTCCGAAGTGTGCGAGTGTGAAGTTTTAAGCCCATGGTTTTGGCCAAGGTCACGTGGAGGACTCTGCGGGTACTCAGAAACTCCCGAAAAGGCGATTTTTCACCTAAAAAGTAAGACTTTGACCTGTGGAGAAAATAGAAGAGGTTCAGTGCGAACCTGTGAGCTGATTCAGCTCTGGAAGTTGATCGATCCTAAACCTGGAGGTCTCGCATTCCCAAGGATTGAAGGGGGGGGTTCTGCATCAAATACTTTCAATCTTTGGGTTTTATGTTGTTCCAATATTTACCTTCTTTATCTTCATAGGTGCATCCTAAAATTTTGATTCCAACTGTGGACCTTCTACTTCTCTTTCCCCTTCAACTTTTGTAATTTGTATATTGCGCGGGTTTTCTTTTGCTGAGTCTTCTTCTTATGTGACATGATAATAGTGTAGAAATTGTCTGATTGTATGTGTCCTATGGTTTTGATAGGCTATCACAATTTCCACTTCGGGTTCTTAAAAAAATTTGTCTCTTACCACCTTCAGTGTTGTATCTATTTCTAGATTATCATGCTCAAATGCAAATGTAATGACAATTTTTTGTTTCATCTCCTCCCAATTTGTCGTTTCTCTGCATTGTTCCAATTCTGTGTACCAATTCCTTGGAATGCATTCTAATGTATGAATAAAGTGATGTGGCCACTCCTTTAGTGGTGCTAATATCCATTGAATTATACATTTGTCTACATTTTCTCTAGGTTGTCCAATTCCATCATACTTCTCCACATGTTTATTCTCCTACTCTGCACCAAATCTAATGTGCAGTAACCTCTTACATTGATATCAGTTATTGATCTTCTCCTTATGAGTACCCCACCATCGTGCAAGTGTTGTTTTCAAAGCATATCTAATACTGGTAATATTTCATTTTCCACTACTTCTAATTCAAACTTCATTAGAAATTCTTCTAAATCATTCTCACCATAAAAATATGGAGGTTCTCTTAACTCTGTACCAACCCATCTTAGTGCGCAGGTCATCCTTGTGCATCTTCTGGTGGATAACTCATGCAATCGTTGATGCCAATTATCTATTATTGTTTCTGAGTCTGAGACACATGAACTAATGCTTCTCCATATCAGTATGTCATCTATAGTGGGGTTAATATAGTCTTCCTCTCACGTAGTAGTTGTGTACAATTGGTTTATATCTTCTGTAATAAAATTTTCTATCGTGGGTTCAACATACCTTCCTCCTTTTGAAGGATATAATGTCGCAATAACTCTATATTCTCTTAATTCAAAGATCATTTTTCTAGTCTTCAGGTTAATAATATCCTGATTGTCAAAATCCCAATCCATACACAATAATGTTGGATATAGTGAAGTTTTATCTACTATGTCAATCACTTCAAAGTTGGCCATAGTGCACACACCATCCAGATCTATTGGTATCCCCTTCAATCTACCAATTGGTACCACTCTATGTCGATTTGCTAGCTTCAACTGAATTGGTGAATACCCTAGTGTAGGTTCCCCCATGGCTTCCCATGTCTTCTTAGGAAAAACATGTACTTCAAACCCTAAATCTAGTATGATATCCCCTATATTGAAGTCTCCAATGTTTACATTCAACCTGAACTCCCTACTTGTTCTTCTCTTCTTATGAACTTGATTGAATCTCTTCCATAGATGATTTTAGGGGCTAAATTTCACAAATGGGCTAATTTTCCAAGGTTTTCCCAAAAAAAGATTTGTCAATTGTCATTTTTTCTAAAGATAATTCACCCAAATTGCATAGAATAAAATTATTTTACCTTAAAAATCACCAAAATTTTATAGAAACTATATAAAATCCTTAGAAATTTGAATATTTTTACCAAACTATCACCAAACATTTTACATTTTTCTTATTAAGTACTAATAAAATTATCCCAAGTTTCTACATATTAATATAAATTTCAATCCTTAAAATTGTGTCTTCTCTCTTTTGTTCTAGTTTCATCTCTTCTCCAGAATTGCACTTTTTTAACATACTCAGTAATACTTGTAAAGATTTTGTATCATTCAACAAATTCACACAAGACCCCAAAAAGTTTCTCAAATTACTTACTTGTTCTGATGGTTGATCCTTCTTGGTCTGATCAAATAAGTTGGGCATGTCATAGACGGGTACATCATATCCTAGAATTGTTCCTGAAGTAGACGCAATATTCTCCTTCAAAATATCATGTCTATATTCCTTGAATGTCTACTTCTCTTTCTGTGCATCAAAATTATATTCTGGTGTTGTATTCTTTCTGACCCACTGGTACTAGTCATGATCCTTCTTCTTTGCATCTAATCTTGTCTTGGTTCCACCTCTAGTAACTATATTAATCTTATTCCCATCCTCTTCTATGTTATCCATGGAAATCCATTGGACATTCTGATTGTTCTAGTTCCTTTTGTATTTTATCTTTACCAGAAGTGTCGGACGGTCTTTTGTCTCATGATCTGTTTGTGACAATATATACATGTTGCTTGTGGTTTTGGGCAATCCTTTGCATAGGGTCCATGTTTCTGACACTTATGAAAAACTATTGGTCCTCTACTTCCTCCATATCCTTTTCCTCCATGACCTCCTTGTAACATCCCACTCTTATGCGCACTTAGCGAACTTATTCTTTGAAGATACTTGCTTGCAAGTGATCTGGGTTATTATACTATTGGTCGTTTTGATTATGAATATGAGATATGATGGATTTGATGATATGTTATTTTGTTGCATTTACATAGACAGGTGTTATTGACTGGGTTCTCCTGAGTGTGAAAGACTTTGGATCTCAAGGATGCAGAGGCATTGATCAAACCCCTTGGACTCCAGATCGAGTCAGGGAGTGGACTGTTGGGTTTGAATGTTGTTGATGTGACATATGTACATATGATTAGATGTTATGATTATTGATTTATTATTGTTGACATGATTCGTTGATGGATGCAGGTTGAAAATAGCTTGTCGACCAGACTAACGTATGCAGTAGAGGGGTCACGCAAGACAACCAGAGACATTGAGGGAGAGGTGTGGCAGTGGCCCTACCACGGCCTACTAGCACTCTCATCGTGGCTCGAACTGTAGGTTAATGATTACCTAATTCAATAATACCCACAATGTCATGAGGGTAGACTGTGATAGTTGCTCACGATGATTCTAAGTGGCGTGCAATAAGGTAGGGGCCTTATGCCTTAGAGGCCCTTAGTCTCCCACAAGATCACTTGGCGGAGTATTTACTCCAAGGGTTTGACATCTATCAAATTTAGTTAAGAGGCGAGTGGCACCTTGGAGCACGTAGTGCATCCTAAAGGGAACGTCATGTAAGTAAAATGGAAAGAGGCGAGTGGCACCCTTGGAGCACGTAGTGCGTCCTGAAGGGCATGTCGTGTAAGGAAAATGGAAAGAGGCTAGTGGCACCCTTGGAGCACGTAGTGCGTCCTAAAGGGCACGTCACGATTTTAACTAGTAAGTGAATAAACCTAGTCGGCCTTAAATTGAATGATGTGATAAGTAAGGTTTTAAAAAAAAAATCCCTAATAAAAAAAATGCCGTCCAACCTAGTGAAATTAAAACCTAGGTCTAAGTAGAACTTATGGTCAAAAAAAATAAATAAATAAATAAACATGTAAGAAATTCAAACTTATATATTAAAGTCAAAGTTATATTGGAGGATTAAATTTTAAAAAAGGGATAATGGTTGTTTTTATCCACATTTTCTAATTTAATTTTTAGTTAAAAAGAAAAGAGGGTAAATGGTTGTTTTTTTATCTACACTTGCTAAATTAATTTTTAATTAAAAAGGAAAAAGGTAAAATGGTTGTTTTTATCTACAGTTGTTAAATTAATTTTTAATTAAAAAGGAAAAAGGGTAAATGGTTGTTTTATCTACACTTGCTAAATTGATTTTTAGTTAAAAAGGGAAAAGGGGGAAACTTGAAAGAAATAGGAAGTTTAAAGGAAAGGGGAAACGTAAAGAAAAAGCTAAATGTCTAACTTAGTAAGGAATCTTGCCTTTGGAACTTTCTAATTATGAACTCAACTAGGAATTAAGTAAGGTGTAAGTCATTTAATAAGTGTAATGAAATTTTGGGACACCAAGGAGCGCTTTTAGGAATGCTCTTAGGTGGATGAGGGAAATAGGAATATTTAATTAATAAATAAAATTGATTTTCTGATGAAACTAGGGGGATCAGGAGACATGTCTACGAGGGAGGCTTTTCAAAATTAATTAAATGAAAAAGGAATTTAATGAGAATTTGGGAAACTAATTACTTGAAAACTCTATAAAAAGGATGGAGGGGGAGTATGGATCTGATATTTTTGTGTAACGTTACGCTATGAAATTTTATCTTGACTGAACTTTCTCTTGTGAGAGTTGGGATACCCAGCTCGGGTAACGAGTGGTAGATCAACCTTGTGAGGCGAGTTGGGTGCAATATTTTCTCTCAGCAATATCGTTATTTTCACTCAGCAATATCATTATTAGATGTCAGTATTTAATAGATAGTGTTTTTAATATATGTAGGGCAGCGATTTTATATATAATAAATAGTGATTTACAATATGATATAATAGCCAACAATTTGATAATATAATAAGACAACAATTTTATAATATATAATAAACAAAAATTACAATTGATAATCTGACAACGATTCCACAAATTTTAATTATGATACAGTGATATCATACATATTATTTAGACAACATATATTTAGAATGTGTATAAATGCTAGACAACATATCAATGCTAGGCAACATATATTTACATTGCGTATTCATCCAATTTATCATATAGACAACGTGTTTATCATAGACAGCGAATACTTCATCATACTTCATGACTGTGTTTTGATGACTGCGTTTGATTTCATTTGTATGACTGCATTTGTATGATTACATTTTATTGCATTTGTATGATTGTGTTTTGATTGCATTGAATAGGAATTTAATATTGCATGACTGTGATTTGTTTGCAATTGAATCACGTTGATTGATTAGCATATGAGTTGTGATACCATTTATTATTGACAGCGATTTAGAATTTATTTTATTATATAGATCACATAGATAGCAACTCTGTCTGTGTTCCTTTAGATAGCGAATTATATTGTTTAAAGGTCTGTGATATTTTGTTTATGTTTAAAATATAGCGAATTTAGTTTTAAAAGACATGTTTTATATTGTTTTAAAAGACATGTTTCATAATTGTTTCGTTTTAAAAGATAGCGAATTCATCCTTAGGAAAATACTTATCGGATATCTGGAATTGGAAAATAGTTACAATGAACTATTTGTTTTGATAATAATTATTTTTAATGTGTACATATTGATGTATGTTTGCATAGAATTTGTTGCGCCAAGAAGTTACTATGATGTATGATTGTTATAGTAGTCAGATTTCCCTTGCGTCTTGTTGACTTGGCGAGTGGGTGCTTGGGCATAGTCTTCATGTTTGACAGTTAATTCGGTCTCCTAGCGTGTTGGATTTTTCTTGGGATACTAGTCTAGATATGTTATGTAGCACCTTGGTGATTGTTACACCTACCACCTTGTGACGGCATGATTCCTAATGAGGGGATCATTGTGTGCCCTGATGGATAGACGCGAATGATAACCGGGACGGCGTCTTGTGCTTCCTGATGTGGCCGTATTGTTCATTGTAATGGATGTTGGTACTTGGTTTGTAATGCCTTAATGTGTTTGGTTTTGCGTGTTGTAGAGGTTTCTAGTTATTGGTCATCAAAGACACTATGTCAGGTTGTTGATGTTGTCCTTTATCTTGTAGGCGTTGTCTTTCTTGTCTCGGGCAGGTAGTCATTTTTATCTATCTATTGATTATCGCATGTTTTGTACAGTTGCACGATGTGCTAGTGTGCTGAGTCGTTGTTGTTTGTTTCTCGATCTGTGTTCATCGTCAAGTTGTGTTGTTTAACTGTTGTCATCAATTTCCTTCCTGCTTAAATAAAACAAAACAAAAAAAATTGTGTCGCATCACATGTAGTCATAACGATGGGATCGTTACATATGGTATAAGAAAGGGTTCAACCCGCGACTTGGAATCACTATGGATTTTGTTGATTTGATTTTGATTATAAGGTTGCTAATTAAATTTATTTGTATTCGGGTAGGTAATCATGGCTAGAGGACATCATGGAGGAAGACGACGAGGTGTTAGGCTAGGAGGCGTGATGCCCCCAGTAGCATCCACGCCTGAGGGGTCTAAACCCCAGGGAGACAAACAGGTTTTTGGGCGGGAACAGATAGCAGTCAGTGATGTGGTTAGCCTGATGAGGTCCTTTCAGCAGATGTCTGAGGCACTGATCAATCATTTTGAAAGAGATGAGGCAAGGGCGTTGGCACCCCTTGAGGGTCCACCGCGCTCTCTGGTCGATACTGGTAGCATTCATCATGAACTCAAGAAGGTCAAATTTTCTGAGTTCTTTGGTGCCCCGGACGACGCAGCCGCCGAGGCATGGTTGGAGAATATGGCGATGTGATTTGCACTTCGCAAATATACCTCCAACATGAAGGTACACATGGAAGTCTTTCAACTGAAGGGGAGCTCTCTTCTATGGTGGAAGATGCTCCTGCCACAATTTAACATGGTCGTCGAAGACATGTCATGGGAATTGTTCAAGGAACAATCTCGAGAGAGTTATTTTTCTAAGGAATTTATTGAGTGTCATCTCAACGAGTTAAACACCTTGATATAGGTTGATATTATGGTGCCCGAGGACGAGGCATGTTTTAGGAAGTTTCTTCAGTATGCTCCGCACCAGAATACCAAGAAACTTAAGTTCAACAGTTTCATGTTTGGCCTTAATGTCAGCATTCGTGAAAATTTTAGGATTTGGATGCCTCAAACCTTGCATGATGTCGTCCAGAAGACCCTCATAGCAGAGGAGGAGCTTATCAGCAGGGTTAAAAGCAGGACTCCAGCGAGACCAGTCAGGCAGGTGTCATCTGGTGCACAGCAGTGTCAGACACCAACTAGAAACTCACCAGGATATCATGGCTTCCAAAGAGGATCCACTTTCAGCAGCGGACTCCTTACCGAGGACCACAGCACCAACAGTAGTGTCAACCATAACAGCAACAGTTTAGGCATGTTCAACATAACAGACCGGGATTCTAGGCTGTTGGGCCATCAACTTCTACTTTGGGTACCAGGAGTACCACACCAAAGAAAGGGTGTTGGACATGTGGGGAGCCACATTACCAACGTGATTGCCCAGTGGAGAGGACTTTAGCATCTGGATCAGTCGAACCCACTACCATGGGAGATTTGGGCAAGTCCCATCAGATTCATGCAGTGGTGAATAACCAATAGGCATAGTGCCAGTCGACTGTTCTTGAGACATCAGGTACCGTTGCTGACCATACCCTTAGTATTTTGATAGATCCAGGTGGTACAAAGAGTTTGATTTCTGGTGCATCGCTAAAAATAATTAAGTTAAAGGAAGTCAAACGGGACGAGTTTATCTTTGTAGAAATGGCTTCGGAAGCCAAACAGAAGGTTGGTGGGAAGGTTACATGTTGTATCCTTAACCTGGGAGAGTTTTTAACCAAGGCCAACCTGTACGTCATGATCTTAGGATCTCATGACATCGTGATCAATATGGACTAGTTGGAATCGCATGAGGTGATACTCAACTGTAAGAAGAAACAGTTGAGCTTGGTCGATGATGAGGGATGAAGATGCATGATTGTAGGTCAGAACAAGGGAGTTTCCCTTAGGTTAATCTCTTCTTTGCAGCTATGGAAGAGCATGTGCAAGCGATGTAATATTTATGTGATCCTTGCGTTAAACGAGAAGGGAGTAGCGGAAGGTCTATAACACCTTCCGATGGTGACAAATTTTTCGGATGTATTCCCGGAGAAGTTATATAGGATTCCGCCAGAGAGGGAATTGGATTTTACGATAGACCTAAAACCGGGGACTGAACCAATAGCAAGAACGCCTTATCAGATGTTGACCCTAGAGTTATAAAAGTTGGAAATGCAACTAAAGGAGTTGTTGGACCTAGGAATAATACGTCCAAGTGTGTCTCCGTGGGGTGCACCTGTTATTTTCATACGAAAGAACGATGGGTCGTGGAGAATTGGCATTGACTACCATCAATTGAACAAGGAAACAATCAAGGATTAGTATTCGTTGCCAAGGATTGATGATCTATTTGATCATATGAAAGATGCGATGGTGTTTTCAAAGATCAACTTAAGATCAGGGTATCACCAGTTACGGATCAAAGAGGATGACATCTCTAAGACTGTCTTTAAGATGAGGTTTGGACATTACAAGTTTACTATATTACCTTTTGGACTGACAAACTCCCCTGGGGTATCTATGAGTTTGATGAATGGGGTGTTTCTTGAATACTTGGACATGTTCGTCCAAGTACTCATTGATGATATTTTGATTTACTCTCGGACGATGGAGGAGCATGACGAGCGCTTGCGCTTGGTACTACAGTGTCTACGAGAGAACAAATTGTATGTGAAATTGTCTAAATGCGCATTTTATCAATCGAAGATTCACTACTTAGGGAATTTCATCTCCGACGAAGGTATCATCGTGGATCCAGCAAAGGTCGAGACTATTATGGAATGGCCTATGCCGATGAATTTCCTTGAAGTGTGTAACTTCATGGGTTTAGCGGGATATTATCGATGGTTCCTCAAGGGTTTTTTGAAGATAGAAAATCCGATTACAGAATTGCAAAAGAAGAACAAGAAGTTTTTTTGGACCGAGAAATGTGTGGAAGCATTTTGGGGGCTCAAAAAACTATTGAAAACAACATCGATACTAAAGTTTCCTGACATGGATGCAGACTTCTTGGTATGCACTGATGCATCCAAAATAGGCTTAGGTGGATTCTTGATACAAGACGGTCAAGTGATTGCTTACATCTCAAGAAATTTGAGGAGGCATGAGGAGAAATATGTGATGCATGATTTGGAGTTGTTAGCCATTGTTTATGCCTTGAGATTTTGGAGACACTACCTTATTGGACGGAAATTTGAACTAAAAATAGACCACTATGGACTACAACACATATTTACGCAAAGTGACTTGAACGCACGACAACGGAGTTGGTCGGAATTGCTTAGTGAGTATGATTTAGATATTACTTACATAAAAAGAACAGTGAACCGAGTGGCAGATGCATTGAGTCGGAGACCACACATATTTTCGGTCATGCCTCTTCAAACAAATCTATGTGAAAAGATTCTAACTTTACAACGCGATGATAACTGGTACAAAGAGGTCAAGGATTTTATCAGACAAAAAAAAATGATGGTACCAATATTTGAAGGATTTACGTTGGATGACGACAAATTATTGATATTTAAAAATCGAATTTACGTACCTCCCAATGACTAGTTGAGGAGTTTGATCCTAAACGAGACTCATAGAGAAGTGTATATGGCTCATCCTGGATTCACGAAGATGAGGGCAGACCTTAAACCCTTATTCTTATGGAAGGGAATGAAGTCAGACATAGTCAACTACGTGGAAAGATGTCTAGAATGTCAGCAGGTGAAGGTTGAACATAGACATCTGGCAGGATTACTACAGCCACATGTTATTCCAAAATCGAAATGGGAGGTCATTTCAATGGACTTCATTGTTGGATTTCTACTGATGGCAAGGACACACGACTCATTTTTTGTGGTATTCAACACTCTAATGAAGAGTGCTCATTTTATTCATGTGTGTACGATGTATCAGGCACCTGACATAGCTAGAGTTTTAATTAGCGAGATTGTGAGGTTGGGCATGCCTAAGAGGATTATATTTTATCGAGGATCAGTGTTTATTGGACAATTTTGGACTAGTTTCCAAGAGCCCTTGGGAACCCAACTTAACTTTAGTACCGCGTATCACCCAGAGATAGACGGGAAGACGGAATGAACAAACCAAATCTTGGAGGACATGTTGCATATGTACGTGATGGACCAACAAAAACATTGGGAAGAATTCTTGCCACTGGTAGAATTTGCATATAACAACAGTTATCAAAGCACCATTAAGATGGTGCCTTTTGAGTTTCTTTACGAGCAACCATGTCGGACACCTTTGAGTTGGGATTAGCTTGAGGATAGGGTCCTAGTGGGGCCAAAAGCGATCCAATAAATGGAATATCAAATGCAAACAATAAGACAAAGGATAAGACAAGCATAGGATCGATAGAAGAGTTATGCCAATGTGCATCTTGTCGACCGTAGTTATGAAGTTGGAGATCAAGTATTCTTCTGGGTGAAACCACATAAGAGTTAGATCAATATTGCAAAGGGTGCTAAACTCTCCCCTAGGTTCATGGGACCTTTCGAGATTGTAGAAAAGAAGGGGCTCGTGGACTATCGAATAGCCTTACCTGATTCTTTGAGGCATATGCACAATGTTTTTCATGTACCTGTTTTGAGACATTATATTAGTGATCCTACACATGTTATTGACATGAGTTCCTTGTAGGTATCTGACGAGGGTGTGTTCATGGTGGAGCCAATCTGCATCCTAGACCATCACATTCGACAACTATGGCGTCGAACAGTAGATCAGGTCAAGGTCCAGTGGGACAACTATAGTCCACACTTGGCAACCTGGGAGGACGCATATGATATCCAACAACAGTTTCCATTTTTGTTTAATAGGTAGACTTATGATATTGTGATACACTTTATTTCAGCACTTATATACTTTGAAACTTTGGGATGAAGTTTCGACCAAGAGGGGATGTATGTAACATCCCGCTCTTACGTGCACTAAGCGAACTTATTATTTGAGGACACTTTCTTGCAAGTGATCTAGGTTATTATATTATTGGTCATTTCTATTACGATTATGAGATATGATGGATTTGATGATATGTTATTTTGTTGTATTTACATAGACAGGTGTTATTGACTAGGTTCTCCTTACTATGAAAGACTTTGGACCTCAAGGATGTAGAGGCATCAATGAAACCCCTTGGACTCTAGATCGAGTTAGGGAGTGGACTGTTGGGTTTGAATGTTGTTGATGTGACATATGTACATATGATTAGATGTTATGACAATTGATTATTATTGTTGACATGATTCGTTGATGGATGGAGGTTGGTGATATCTTGCCGACTAGACTCACATATGGATTAGAGGGGTCACACAAGACAACCAGAGACATTGAGGGAGAGGTGTGGCAGCAGCCCTACCACATCCTACTAGCACTCTCGTCGTGGATCGAACTGTAGGTTAACGATTACCTAGTTCAAGAAGACCCACGATGTCGTGAGAGAAGACTGTGAAAGTCACTCACGATGATTATAAGGGGTGTGCAATAAGTCAGGGGCATTATTCCTTAGAGGCCCTTAGTCTCCCACACGATCACCGGGCGAAGTATTGACTCCAGGGGTTTGATATCTACCAAAGTTAGTCAAGACATGAGTGGAACCCTTGGAGCATGTAGTGCGTCCTGAAGGGCACGTCGCACAAGGAAAATGGAAAGAGGTAAGTGGCACTCTTGGAGCATGTAGTGCGTCCTGAAGGGCATGTCACGCAAGGAAAATGGAAAGAGGCGAGTGGCACCATTGGAGCACATAGTGTGTCCTAAAGGGCACATCGTGATTTTAACTGGTAAGGGAATAGACCTAGTCAGCCTTAAATTGAATGATATGATAAGTAAGGTTTAAATACAATTTTCCCTAATAAAAAAATGTCGCCCAGCCTAGTGAAATTAAAACCTAGGTCTAAGTAGAACTTGTGGTAAAAAAAAAATAAACATGTAAGAAATTCAAACTTATATATTAAAGTCAAAATTATAATGGAGGATTAAATTTTTAAAAAGGGGTAATGGTTGTTTTCATCTACATTTTCTAATTTAATTTTTAGTTAAAAAGAAAAGAGGGTAAATGGTTGTTTTTTTATCTACACTTGCTAAATTAATTTTTAAATAAAAAGGAAAAAGAGTAAATGGTTGTTTTCATCTACAGTTATGTTGGCAGCCATATTAATCTCTATTTTTATAAGCTGCCTACACAGGGTTTTTAATTTCTCATTACTCGTCGCAATCTTTCTCATTTAAACGACACCATTATACGTCGCCTTTTACATACCTGATTTTCGATTTCATTTTCATAACTGCAAGTATGAAAACAAAACAGCTGGAATTCATGTTTGATTTCATCAAAGGGTTAATTTTCATATGGTTTATCATCAATTTGTTTTATTTAGTTATGAGCATGGTTGTTTTCATGGTATAACTCCTTGGCCCCAAACACACCATTGGTTACATATATATCAAACCACCACCCATTTAGCATTTGACAATTGTTAATATGGTTTTGATTTATAAAATCTTTGATGCAATGGTTTATTCGACATATCGATTTTTTTTTGGTCAAATCGTGGATATGCAATTGTTCATTTGACATTTTGATCGAATTTTTTGGATATGCATATAATGGTTTTTAAGTGTTATGATTTTTTATGTACCATTACACCAAGGTGTCTTTCCAAGTACATCCTGATATGATGTTCTTGCATGGCCTTGATCTACACCACTGTCCTCGCACGCATAGCATTAATGTTCTTTCCTAGCATTTTGAGTTGCCTTTGCATTGTGTTGGGGAAGCTCGTGGCAAATAGTTTTGTTTTTGTTCTGTCAAACCCTATTGTCGAATCCCCTGTTTATTTATTTCTTTTAGATATGGTTCCTGTAGTAAGAATTGAACCCAACGGTGTCCAGACTTTGTTATTGTTTGATAATTCTCGAGAGGACTTCTTAAAGCTAACCCCATAATTTCCTCCCAGAGATACGTTTTTACGTGAGCGATTCTGAGCAAACGGTTTTGAATTAGATCAAACCCTTGAAAACCTAGAACCAAAATAAGCCCCTTTACCTTCATTGTGGACAGTTTCCCTAGAAATTGGATCATTACAGAGATATAGCTCGTCCTTTAGAGGTCAAATCTCAGTTTTTCTTTGTGGCTGAAGGGAACGTTTTGGTCTATTTGCAAGTGTTGAAACATTTGTGATTTCTTCAGGCCTGTGCATTAGCATCCCACAGAACCCCTCTCACCCATCCAGCCATGTGTCTCAGCCTCCCACTGTGAACCCTTGATCAATTCAAACAATATTCAACCAGTCTACCAGCAAGTTATACATCTACAGGACATGTGATTTTTAAAAGAAAAAGCGTATAAGCAGCTACAACCATCATGATTCGATTTGATTTCATAATGGTTGGTATGATTTTGTTTAATTTTAGCATGATTTTTTCTTTCTTAAATTAGAATAAATGATTTGTTTGCACAGATTACCTCTAGTCTATTTTGATTGATTCAATAAATTACGATTCCAGTTATAATTATAACTAGCTACAGATTACGTAGCTAGTTACTAAAATTTGAATTCTTTGATTTTACAACTAAAATGAAATCTAAAATCGTGTATTCTTGTGCACTTACAGGTACATATGATTTCTAAAGGAGATTGAGTCGCTAGTGGCATCTCTGAACATGCTATTTCTTTACATGGTTTTAGAATAGGATGTTAGTTTTGATAACAATGGGAATTTGGGAGATTGTGTTCCCCACAATTTTTGGAACAAATTTGATGATTTCCACAGGAAATGTTTTGATCCTATGGCCTTTATAAATGTATTGTTTTGTAAACTAAGGGACATCGCTACCTGGGAGAAAAAACTATGGATTTGTGATTGACAGACTTGAATGAAAGTGGATATTTTCATAGCTTTAGCTTCGATATATCATATTTTTGTTCAAGTTTTGCTCGTTTCGATTTGTAATCAAATTTTGACTACTTTAGATATCATGATTTGTTACAGGTTGATGTGATGGAATTTATATAGTGTCCATGTTTTATGTCTCTCATTTTATATACAGCAATTAATCTGTTATAATTTGATGATTAGAAGGTTAATCTTCTTTATCCAATGAGCAGTTATATGCAAATTTTCATAGCCAGATTTATCTTAATATGATCATTTGTCAAATTATAAATTGTTGTTGCTACATATCTTACTTGTTCTGTTATTAGCATTCGACCATTATTGTTTCCCGTTTACGAGAAGAATTTGGAAAATCTGGTGTGGGTTGGCCTCATCAAACAGCAAACGTAGATGCTATGTATAGGACACATAGGAGATGCGTTTACAGGTTAGTTTTCTACTTGAATTTTATTAGTTTAATTAATATAAGAATTTCTTATAGTCTAAATACATTGTATTGATTGTTATTTTTATTTCTCAACTAGATAGCTACCATTTCATTTCTTGTTTATAAAATTTATTAAAAAAATCAAAAAACATTGAACGATAGCTTCACTGTCATAAATCAATTCATATATGATTTTCGCAGATTTCGATCAAAATTTGCATTTTGTGAATACTGTACATATATTAGAGATATAAATATATCGATACATTGTACATTTAACAAGTAGAACTACTATTCTATTAGTTAGTAAACTGTGAATATATTTTAGATTGTATATAGTTTTCTGCAGCTGTTTTTCATTTAGTTAGTTTCTTTAGTTTTTGTTTTTTCACTTTCGTAGGACTTAGATCGGCTAACGGAGCCGCTAAACCCATCGGAGTGGATTAATCCAAACGGCTTGGGTTATTTAGACAACCTCGGACCGGATTCACTCCTCCAGTTGATGAGCGGTCAATTTCGCTCATCAACAAATGGCGCTAGAAGGAGGGATGACTAACAAGTTGGCCTTGAAGGAGCCTTTATTTTTAAATGTACTCAATTTCCCCATGGCTCCCCAAATCACTGTGTTGGAACATGCTTTCAACTTCTCATTACCCAATGTTCCCAACGAGACAGTCTCTCGCTTGTCCAAACTCACCTTTGATGGTGGAGGCAATATATCTACTAAAGATCACCTTAACAAGTTTTGGTGCAAATGCATCAAACATGACATCTCATATTTAAGAGTTTTATGCAAACTTTTCGCTTTTACTTTTAGAGGTCGGATTAAACATTGGTTTGAATCCTTTCCAGCATGTCACATTTTTTATTGGTTTCAATTTGTAGATGAGTTTCTACATTCTTTTGAAATTTATGATTTCGATCAATTATGTGAAGAATTTCATACTTTGCTAATCAACGGAGATTCATCTTCAGAAGACTTTTTGACAAGATTTTATCATATCCTCTGTAAATTTAATCTCGATCACATGTCAATTGCATTAAATCTCTTCTATGATGCTTCCATCCCTTCCATCCAGTCATATTCAATCACGAATGAAGAACCAATTGCAAATCCTATCACTCAACTACAAGAAAAATATTCTTCGCAAGATGAGAAGAATCCTTTCGACAATGTTGAACAAGCTAGGGAGGCAGAATCTATTGACCAGGTTTTTAATGACAACCAAATTAGTTTTTCCTCTGAATCATTGAATTTTTAGTCTACGACCAGTATGGAAGAAGATTTGTTTCTGGCTCAAGGTGAATACCCTCATTATTGTAACTCATGCTCTAATCAATATTTAAAATCAGTCATTGAAGAACACTTAAGCGACGAAAATCGTCTTAAACGTTCTAGTACTCCTATGAAACTGATTAGAGAAGAAGATATGCAACTAGAAGAAGACTAGATGTTTGTCACATAAATTTTGAATTATCTATCACACAAAAGGCAAATCCATATGATCATATCATGTTGAGAAATTCGTCACCAAAACAGAGTAAGAGTTTTAAAGAAGGTGAAGAGAAATGTCTTGAGAATACCATTGTTAATTATTGTAGTTCAAGAGATTCTTTTCATGTGCTTATTTCTGATTCCTTTTATTCTTTATATACTGATCTCTTCCTAGACTCTGTTGGACTTGACACCTTACCTACAACATCCTACTCTTTTCCACCACAATCATATCCTTTCAATATTCTAAATTTTGGTGAAATTAATTACAAGCATAACATTGATAAAATTGGATTTGACGCTTTTTCACTTTCATCACTCACATGGGAAAAGGACATGTTGCGAGATGTTTTACACAGTTTATTGTTAAAAAAGACAATGCATTATATCTTATCGAGATCAAACATTCTGCGTTGCATATTCTTTCTTTGATTAGCTCGAATCTTAATGTTTATGCTTCACATTTTGAAATGATCAATCACATCAAAGGAAACGTTCAAACCAATGATCTAATTGATTGCACGAATCCTCCTATGATGAGTTTCCCATTGATATATTTGTTTCATCAAAGTCATGGTTTGCATCCCCATTTTTGTGACAGGATCTTAGGATGGCTTGAATATTCATATATAAAAAAAATCATAATAAAGATAAATTTGTGCATGCTTTGTTTCTACCTAAGTATCTTGGAAGTAGGCGTGACATATTTCTTTTAGATCCTCCATGTGAAGAAATTAATGAACACTTAGAGAATTGTCAAGAGGATCGGGCATTTCAACCTTGGCTAATGGTTATTTCATTTCCTCATAATCTTGACAATTTTTTCAAACTTACTTACACTTTCCCATGCCATTATGACCCTTATCACAACAAGATTGCACAATGGCTGGAGGATTCATACATCAAGAATATTCAAGGGAATGGTAAGATCATGCTTACTTTGTTTTTAGATGATGATTATGAAGGTAAGTGTG